>WBNM01013178.1:0-14466 GCA_013399055.1 Ramphastos sulfuratus | reverse complement strand
CTAGTGGGAGGTGTCCCTGCCTATGGCAGGGGGTTGGAACTGGATGAGCTTTGGGGTCCCTTCCAACCTTACCATTCCATGATTCTGTGATTCTATGACATTCATGAAATACTGTATTAGGGTTTGAGATGCTGTTACAAAGGCTTTGTTTAGCATGGCTCCTTTGAACTTTCCATCCATTAGACTAAGTCATCTTCCACTGAAACTGAAGGCAGAAACGTAGCTTCAAAGGTCACAACTGGTAGCTGTTTATTTGGGCAATGGCTGTGCCCTTAGTACCCTACAGAATGGCAGTCTTGTGCTTATTAAAATCAACACTGGAATTGCATTTCAGAGATGATGCTATTTTTAGAGAGATCAACAACCTCCTAAAGAAATATCACTATAGAAAAAATGATTGAGTATGCCAAAGTTGGAAGAATTGGTATCCATTCAAGAGAGTTGAAACTGTTAATAGAGAATAACAGCTCAGTCAGGTACTGGTACCTGGCTGTTTTCTGGGACACTTCTTTTACCAGTTTAGTAGGGTTTATTGGTGTTGGAGTTATAACCTACTCAACTTTTTAAAATTTGTGAGTTTTGGCTTTTTAAGAAGCTGGTTTTATTTATAGGTGGAGAAGGGAAAAGTTTGCTCTACTGAAAAGTCTATGAAACAAGTTATAGACCAAGTAGCATTTCAGCTGAAAGGCAGCACGAAAAACTGCTGCAGCATGACATGCAAAGAACAGCTGGGGAGGGGAGCTTGTTCAGCCTGAAGATGGGAAGGCTTGAGGGACCAGATTGCCTTTTCTCAGGTAAGGGGACATTGCAGAGAAGGAAAGTGGCAATGGTCATAGCCCATGGCAGTGGGATTTTAATTGGATGACACTTTTTCACCATCAAAGTAGAGCATATGCTGAGACCTTTCTGGTTCATGACCGTCTCCAGGAATGACCTGAGCAAGGCCCTAGGTACCTTCATCTGAATTTTCTGCTTGCTTTGCTGATTAAATGAGGCAGGAGTAGGTGACCTCCAGATGTTCCTTCCAAATATTTTTTTTTCCTGTGGTCAAGCAGATGAGTGCTGCTTTTCTGCAGCACAGTGAACATAAGAAGCAGTGAGAAAACTGTTACTCAGTATACCCTCAGCAAGTCTGCAGATGGCACCAAGCTGTGATGGCACTTGCAGATTTTGGATACTTGCATGAATTGATTCAGAGTGATCAGAAAAATTCATACAACACATTCTCCCAAATTCTTTACATCCACAACCCTGTGCTAACAATAAAAAGTCCATAGCAGCTTTGTTTTATACTGAAGCATGACTAATTGAATCAGTCAATATTTAATTTAATTTTTTTTAATTGAGAACATAACATGCTTTAGTAACCCATCATGCCTGCACTCCCCCTTTTTTTTTGTTTGTTAATTTTGAGTCCATGGCAATCATGGTATTCAGTCTTAATTCAGATGTTTTCTAGTTTCATTTACATGCAATCAATCTCAGATTAACCATGGCATATGATTAGTCTTAGGTTAGCTGATTTCCAGCTCATAGGCACAGCTGTCACTGCATTTAGCCTTCATTTGGCCATTGCTATCAAAGGCAGGGACTGCAGGTGCATGGGACTTTGCCAACCACAGGCTGCTGGGCCTGCTCTCCCCTCCTGGGTGGCTCTCTTCATAACAGAGAAGTCCATCCCTCATGTCAAGGTCTGGTATGACATGTGTGTCCACCACTCAGTGCCTGTTGGGTTGCAGCCAACAGCAGAGCTAGATGTCCTTCTTGGTGGCAAACACAGAGGCCAACCCAGCCTTGCCCTTGACCACGGTAGCAGGTGCTTGGTGATCCCCAGTTCTTTCACCTGGTTGCTAATGGAGAGTCTCATCTACCTGATCTGTCAATACATGGCTGTTGTGGCAATGCAGAGGCAGATCTACATGAGCAGGATAACCACAAGAAGATGTAGCAGTGTTTTTGAAGATGCTGATGGCTGTGGAGTTCCTAGGGGTGTTTTGCCTACAGGTTGGTTTGTGTCTCATCAGCCGAGACCTTTGCAGTACCAGGCTGTGGAACTGATCTCTCCAGCTCATGCTATGGCTTGGTTTTTCTTACTGCTATCCACCGAGAACATGTAGGTGACAAAACATAGGCACATTCCTTCCATACACTAGCAAATCTACTGGCCCTTTCCAGAATACATCTCTCTGTGTGATGTATTCAGAGAATTCCCATTCTTTGTTTTTAAAGCCTGGCTGTCAGTGTAGCATAGGCGTGTGTGACTCATCAGCTCCTAATATACAGTCATTTTCATAGAATCATAGAATGGGAAGGTTGGAAGGGACTTCAAAGATCATCTACTTCCAGGGACACCTCCCACTAGCACAGGTCACTCAAGGNCAGAGTCCCCAGGAGGGGCTCCCAACCACCCTTCCACCTTCTCCCCACGCCTCTACCTTACCCCAGGGTTTGCCTTACTCTCAAGGTGAGTTTGGAGGATGGGCCAGGGGGCTTAGAAGAAAAGTGGTTAGTGAGGTTACTCAGCGGAGAGAAGGCGGCAAAAAGGCTAGAGACAGCCCCAGAGTGTCTGTGCCTGAGTGTCTTATCTGTGTTTTGTGTTCTAGTCTTATCCATCTCAGCAAGCCTATGAGTGAAGTAGACTTCAACATTGTTTTCCTTTCTCAGCCTATAATATAATTTTCTCCATTAAAATATTCCAATTAGCCTCAAACCAGCACAGAAGAGATGTGGTTGTGAAGTGTAGCTATAGAAAAAAACATTTTTTTTTTGTTACTGGCTTTGTTTGGGGTGTTCGTTCTTGGTGGGTTTTTGTTTGGTTTGGGTTTGCTTTTTTTTGGTTTGGCTTTTTTTTTTGTTTTGCCTTTTTTTGAAGGCTGAAATGACAGTTCTTGTTAAGGATTGTAGTCTTTGTGATGACTGAATCTAGGGCATCAGGTGACCACCTTTTAGTGGGGTTTTTTGGTTTTTTATATGAAACTCATAGAATAGTTTTTATTGAAGACATGGATACAAGTGCTGCATGTGATAGGTTTATGCCTTCCACTGTAACAAAATCTACATCAAACATGCTTAGGAACTGCTATTTGAGTTACGCCTCAGCAAACCACCACTCAATGAACTAGAAATAGAGAAACAGCTGACATCTTAAAGTATAATTCTGTTAAAAAAGAACAACATGTACCTGTACTGCAACAAATGCATTGACTCTTTATTGGAGACTATTTTAGCTGTAGCAGTGCTATGGGGGAAAGAAGAGGCAGGCTGTGGTTTTGAATAAACAGTTTTGATGAGAACATGTGGTTGGGAAGTGTATCCATAGAGAAAACAAATTTTTTTTTTTTTTTGTTATTGGCTTTGGTTTTGGTGTTTGTTTCTTGGTGGTTTTTTGTTTGTTTGGGGTTTGGGTTTTTCTTTGTTGTCGTTTTTGCCTTTTATTTAGGCAAAAAAGACAGTTCTTATTAAGGATTGTAATCTTCACAGTGACTGAATGTGTACTGAATCTAGAAACAGGGCATCAGTTGACCACCTTTTAGTGGTTTTCTTTAATACAATGAAATTCATAGAATAGCTTTTATTGAAGACATGGATCCACGTGCTGCATGTGATTGGTTTATGCCTTGCACTGTAACAAAATCTACATCAAACATACCTTGGAACTGCTATTTGCGTTATGCCGCAGCAAACTACCACCTCAGTGAACTAGAGATACAGAAGCAGCTGACATCTTAAAGTATAATTCTATTAAAAATGAACAACATGTACCTGTACTGCATCGACTCTTTGTTGGAGTCTATTTTAGCTGCAGCAGTGCTATGGGGGCAGGAAGAGACAGGCTCTGTTTGGTTTTGAATAAACAGTTTTGATGAGAACATGTGGTTGGGAAGTGTATCTATAGAAAAAACAATTTATTTTTTTTTGGTAGTGACTTTGTTTTTGGTGTTTGTTTCTTGGTGGCTTTTTGTTTGTTTGGGGTTTGGGTTTTTGGGTTTTTTTGTTTTGTTTTGCCTTATTTTAGGCAAAAAGGACAGATCTTGTTAAGGATTGCAATCTTCACGATGACTGAATGTGTACTGAATCTAGAAACAGCATCAGCTGACCACCTTTTAGTGTTTTTCTTTAAAACAATGAAACTAATGGAACAGCTTTTATTGAAGACATGGATACACATGCTGCATGTGATTGCAGAAGAGTGTCACTTAATGAAGTCTAGGTAACGATCACTCCGTGAGGAAAATTCTGTTTTGCTCTTTGTTTATACACTTGAGTGGTAGGAAAAATCAATGGGCCTTTTTTTTTGTTTACTGGGTATGTTTCAGCAATCTCAAAGCTAATTTGACTATGGATTTTCTTTCAGTTCAGAGTGAAACTTGCAGAACACTGAAAAGCAGGTTGGGTTTTTTTTTCTCCTATTATCAAAGTAGAAAAGCGTTTTTTTGCAGTGGGACTTGAAACTCCTCACTCAAGCAAATTTCTCTCAAGTGAGCTTCAGGATGTCTCTGGGAACTTCATTCAGGCTCTTTTGGGCCCTTCTCTACAAATATGAATACTAGCCCATACAGATATAAGAATAATTAAAAATGCATACAATAATATCAGGATAATTTTATGCATGAATGAATATTTTAAAAAATGTTGTGTCCTCAAAAGTAATTGTTTATTTACATTTGTCATGGTAGGCCTAAGCAGGCCAAAATAGCCTTATACATGTCCTGACTTGACCAGACATGTTCCCTTGCTCCCCCTCCTTCTGTTTTCGGGAGAAGCAGATGTGGGAAAGAGGACAAAGAGCCTGGATCCACTGAGTCTGAGAACTGTGACTTGCCCAGACTTGTTTTGCATCCTGTGGTAAACAAGGTACACTTGGTTGCCTTGTGAAAGGCTGCGCTCTGCAAGCCTATGACTACACCTAATATGGTCAAGCTTGGCAAAGTGCCATCCTGATTGGCTAATTTATGTCCAAAAGCCCATTAGTCTCAGGCTGGATGGATAAAAGGGGATGAGCAGGTAGCACAAGGTGCTCTCTGCCATTGTATTCATGGTGCTGCTGCTACCTCATTGCATCCTGAGCTGTGTGGAGCTCCACAACCAGGAGCAGGCTCTAAATATCTGCAGACACTCGGCCTGCACAGCCAGCCTGACATTGTGCCAAGCCTGCACATGGCATCACATCCTGCCTGCCCCTCTGCAAGGCTGCTGCTGAATGGGGAGTCAAGAGGAACCAGGGCAGAGACTGTGCCAGACTCCAGCTGCATGAGAAAAGGGCATGGGAAAACTCCAAAGCCTCTAATGGCTTTGAGACCACCCACAGCAACCCCTCCTGTGCTTTGGGTACTGTCTAATACTATTTTGTGAGTAAATACTTCAAGCCTCTTGTAATCACTAATTGCCTTCTGCCATGAACAGGAAGGAGCTTCCTGCATCCACCCAGTGGCTAAGCAGGATAATGAACCACAAGCAGTGTAGTGACTGCAGGAACCTTCTCTTCCAGTATGATGTTTGCCTTTGCTGGGTACCTCTTACAGTGTTCCAGTTTTGCCTGTTCCCTGTGTGTATGAATTTCCAAACCTTGTAGCTAAGTTTTCTGGTGAGATTTGATGTTAATAAACAATTTTCATAGTTATTAACAATCTCTGCCTGGATATCGACATTAATATCAATTGTTAATTTTGCATCATTCGTAACAATATTACACACTGTACATTTTTGTGTTAAGTTCTGTCACAGCACTTCCATCAGCATCCAAGTCTGCTCTCATTTTCTGCAGTTTCTCTGCAGGCACCAGAATATAGTAAACTTCATCTGCTTCTTTTGCCCAGTTGTAATGGTTTAGATCAAGACCTAACCTGCCTGCTCCCCCAACACAAAAGTGAGGGGAAGAGTAACACACAAAACTAAGGGTTGAGGTAAAGAAATAAGAGTTTAATTTAACATGAAATATCAATCACAATGCCTAATTACCTTAGCTAATAATCTAATTTATCTAATATTACAATGCATGATTTCCTTAGCTTAGCCTGTTCGCAGAAGCAGCACAGTGCAATGCATGAAAAGAAAAAACAAGCATAAACCAGAAAGCCAAAACCAGCAGCTACTCACCTCCCACACACCTCACCACCACCCCTGTGGAAAAAGAGCCAACACCCAAGAAACCAGAACCCAGAAGCAGCAACCAGAATGGGAAGCCTCTCATGTTGCAATCTGAACTGCAGGCCGCATAATCCTTTGCTCCAGTTAGCACTTTCCTTTTTGAGGCTGGCATGGCTGCAGCATGGTGTGGGCAACAGCAGCAGGTGCAACTCAAGGCATGACACAGGATCGTTTAGCTTATGGATGTGTAAGAACTTGATTTTAAATGTAGGCTAAAATACAAGGCAAAACTTGGATAATATTTTCAATTGTTGATAATAAATTTACAGTATCTTAACAGACATATTTGATCGCCTGCTTTGCATAACTTGCTAAATCAAGGAAGTAATTAGTGTCAAGTTATGAATACGGATTAAATGCCCAATTCTGTGAGAGGTTTTATTAATCAGCAAGACACATTTGCAATTAATTGAATTGTTAGATCATAGGATATTATCAGCTCTGCAAAGCAGCCTTCTCCTGGTTGTTAGGAGAAATGCAGAACATTCTTCAGCAAGGCTAGTAAAATAGAATCAGCACTCTGAATCAGAAATAAATTAACATAAGGAAAAGGCTAATAAATCTTCCCCTCAAAAAAATAAAGGTAGAACAGAGGTGAAAGGCAAATGAAATGGTGTCAGCTTTGAGAATGCAAGGTCTCTTTATTTTTGGGGTAGATACGGATGCTGTAACGGGAAATCTGCGTAGACAAACTGAAGATCTGTGGGTGCAGAGCACATGTGTATCAGTAGTGATTGAATACAAGTACTGAATTGAGAATCCTTACCTTCACATTCTCAGCTTTGTTGTTTATTTTTGTAATGTCTGTGTTTTTAAAAAAAATCTATTAGATAGTTGTATTTATTATTGTAATGTCTATGTTTAAAAAAATCTGTTAGTTTTATTTATTATTGTAATGTCTATGTTAAAAAAACCTGTTAGATAGTTTTATTTATTATTGTAATGTCTATGTTTAAAAAAAATCTATTAGATAGTCTTATTTATTATTGTAATGTCTATGTTTTAAAAAAATCTATTAATTTATTATTGCAATGTCTATGTTTAAAAAAAATCTGTTAGATAGTTTTATTTATTATTGTAATATCTATGTTTAAAAAAAATCTGTTAGATAGTTTTATTTATTATTGTAATGTCTATGTTTAAAAAAAAAATCTATTGCATATTTGGTAGTCTGAAATTCCTAAATATTCTAAGATGTCTTTGAGAAGTTGTATGAATATGTCTGCTTGGATTTTTCTCACTTTCCTATTACTATCATACTTCTAATCTTCTGAGTCTATAGATTTGTGTCCCAAATCATACATTTCTGTACTTGCCTACTGATGACCTGAAGCATTCTGGTTTTAGTACAGGAAGAACTAGAGTACAAAGAGGTTTAATTTATTGCCCAGCCGTTCCAGAGGAATTTGGTAGCACAAGTGCTGCTATTTGTATTTCCTAACCAACACTTAAGCTCTTCAGTCCCAGATGATTCTCCTGGCTTTCAACAGATTGCTGTTTTCATGTTGCCACATCACCTAAATAGAAAATGAGAGGATGTGACTGTCGGGGAGGGGGTAATTAGGTACTGCGAGACGATATTACAAAAATATTAATATATAATGTATTAATATTAATCGGAACTCGCACCACCCCCTACCACCATTTAATAATAATAGTAATTCTGTGATTAGGATTGTGGCATGAAGGTTTGAACGATATCCAATCACAGGGCCTGCAAAACAGAAGTGTGATCTTCTCTGAGTTAACCTTCATCTTAACCTTCACAGATGGAACTCGGTGACTTAAAGCCCCAAAACTTTATTAGCCGTGCCCGATAGAGTAAAGATTGTTTTTCTTTCTCTGGCAATATTAATGATCCTCAGCTGACTGCATTTTAATTAAAACCTCAGATAGGCTTAACACAGAGAAATGCTGCTGTTGTGCATCTGTGGACACTACCTGTGCACACAAACACACACGGAGAGCTTGTGCAGCCAGAGCGACAGTCATGGCTTTGTACAAGAAAGCTCTTCACTCTCGAGCAGGTAATACAGGTTACCACAGGAAAGTTGTCAAGGAAATTAGTTTGGAAAAGCTCAGCAATTTAAGGCAGAAAATGAGCAAGTATTTATTGCTTGAACAAGCACTGTTATAATCCTTGCAAGCTGAAAATTCTTGTTTAAGTCTTCTATTAAAGTAAAATGTGCTTGTGTGTACAAATGGATGCTGTTTTCACCCTCATCAGAAGCGAAATGCCACAGAAAGCACAATTTATATTTTACTGTAACTATTGTCTTGATGTTGTGCATTCATAGAAGTCAAGAAACTTCAAACAATATTGTCTCTATGAAAATTTCTCTGCAACATGTGCACTAGGGTACGGCTGTGTGTTACAAAGTGACTTACAGAATAGGAAGGCAAAAGCAGTAACTATAATGGAAAAAAAGTTAGCATAGACATGCCTTATGTGCTTTCTACACCACTTTTACCTTGAAATTGCATAAGAGTATGAGACAAAAATATGATAACACTATGGCTTATTTTGCTCACAGTGACAGAATATAACAGACTTTATTTTACTTCCAAATATACATGGGAAGCAACTCTGAATTAGCACATACATTTTTTGTTGCATTTGATATTTTATACAGATACTTTCACTGAAACTGGCTGTTACGAATTATGCAAAATTAATAATCTATATTAATGTTGCTATCCAGGCAGAGATTGTTAATAACTATGAAAAGTGTTTATTAACATTATATCTTGCCAGAAAACTTAGTTACAAGGTTTGAAACGCAGGGTTTGGAAATTTATACATACAGGGAACAGGCAGAGCTGGAACACTTTAAGAGGTACCCAGCAAATGCAAGCATTGTACTGGAAGAGAAGGTCTAGCAGTCAGTTTGTGGTTTGTTATCCTGCTTAGCCACTGGATGGATGCAGGAAGCTGCTTTCTGCTCATGGCAGAAGGCAATTGGTGATTACAAGAGGCTTGAAGTATTGACTCCCAAAATATTATCAGACAGTACCCAAAGCATGTGGAGGGGTTGCTGTCTGTGGTCTCAAAGCCCTTAGAGACTTTGGAGTTTCCCAGGCTTCAGAGTGCTGGAGAAGGGAGGCAGACAAGCTCTGACCTGGTCCTGACTCTCTGGATGATCTGTGTTATCTCCAGGACTTCTCATCTTGGCAAGAGGCTTTCAGGTGCAGGCAGGATGCAATGCCCTGTGCAGTCTCAGCACAGTGTCACGCTGGCTGTGCAGGCCGAGCATGTGGAGCCTGTTCCTGGTTGCTGGAGTTCTACACAGCTCAGGATATGATGCAATAAACAAGCATGGATGCAATGGCAGAGAGCAGATACAAGGGCAGAGCACACATATAATGGCAGAGCACACACTGTGCTCCCTGCTCATCTCCTTTTATCCATCCAGCCCAAGACTAATGTGCCTTTGGACACAGAATAGCCAATCGGAATGGCAGTTAGCCAAGCTTGACCATATCAGGTGAAGCCATAGGCTTGCTTTACCCAAATTTGGGCAGAGCACAGCCCTGCACAAGGCAACCAGGTGTACCTTGTTTACCACAGGGTTCAAAACAAGTCTGGGCAAGCCACAGTCCTCAGACTCGGTGACTCCAGGTTCTTTTGTCTTCTTACCTGTAGTTGCTTCGCCCCAAAACAGAAGGGAGGGACAGCAGAAAAACATCTCTGGGCAAGCCAGGACAGGTATAAGCCTATTTTGGCCTGCTTAAACCTACCACGACACTGGCATGTGGATACACTGACTTTAATGTGAATGGAAAAGATGTTCTTGATCGTGGTAATTTTATCTTCTATATAATTATACTCTAGCATGCATAAAAATGCTTTGTTTCCCACGGTCACTGGTTGTTTTCTGCTCCAGAATACTGGGGTTAACATCAGGTGCTTTAAAAATCTAGTACATAGAACTGTTTCTGCTTGTAAAAACCTCCGTATCTAGAACAGAATGTGTGGCACTTGTGATTTACACTAGCATAAAGCATTGTGTTGCTGCTGGGATGAGGAATGTACTCATAACAAGACCTGTTGTAATCTGTATTTCGAGAATAGTATTCATTTGCTTGTACTCTTTAATCTATGTGCCTTGGGACATCAATCTCTCTCTGTTAAAGGTCCCCTTATAAAAGTATAGATGCATAGATGAAGATACCTCAAACTAAAAGAAAAAATGCAGGTATGTAATGTACCTTACAGTGAAAACCAACCAAACAAAAAATGGCATGAGCACACTAAAAAAAAGGTTAGAAATGGGGGAACAGTCTAGAATTGTCCCCTTAATGCTTCTGTGATTCTCTCAAGTCCCCATTGGTGGTGAAGCCTATGATCAAAGATTTCTGAAGTATTTTGGTTCTTTTAAGCTTAACAGCCATTTCAAAATACAGTATTGAAAATCATAGAATCATAGACTGTTAGAATGGTAAGGTTGGAAGGGTCCTCAAGGATCATCCAGTTCCAGCCCCCTGCCATAGGCAGGGACACCTCCCACTAGCACAGGTCACTCAAGGCCTCCTCCAACCTGGCCTTGAACACCTCCAGGGAGGGAGCAGCCACAACCTCCCTGGGCAACCTGTGCCAGTGTCTCACCACCCTCACTGCAAACAACTTCCTCCTAACATCCACTTTCAATCTCCCCTCTGCCACTTCAAACCCATTGCCCCTTGTCCTGGCATTGCAAGACCTTGTCAATAGTCCCTCCCCAGCCTTCCTGGAGCCCCCTTCAGATCCTGGAAGGCTACTCTAAGGTCTCCTGGAAGCCTTCTCTTCTCCAGGCTGCAGAGCCCCAACTCTCTCAGCCTGTCCTCACAGCAGAGCTGCTGCAGCCCTCTCAGCATCTTGGTGGCCTCCTCTGGACTGGCTCCAACACTTCCATGTCCTTCCTGTGCTGGGGGCTCCAGAACTGCATCCAGAACTGCAGGTGGGGTCTGAGGAGAGCAGAGCAAAGGGGCAGAATCCCCTCCCTTGCCCTGCTGCCCACACTGCTCTTGCTGCAGCCCAGCACACAGTTGCTGTCTGGGCTGCACTCACACTGCAGCCTCATCTTGAGCTTTTCATCACCCCAGACCCCCAGGGCCTGTTCCTCAGGGCTGCTCTCAGCCATTCCCCACCCAGCCTGTATTTGTGCTTGGGATTGTGCCTACCCAGGTGCAGGACCTTACACTTGGCCTTGTTGAATGTCATGAGGTTGGCCTGGGCACAGCTCTGCAGCCTGTGCAGGTCCCTCTGGATGGATCCCTGCCCTCTAGGAAGTCGACTGTGCCACACAGCTTGGTGCCATCTGCACACTTGCTGAGGCTGCACTGATTCCTCTGTCCTAATAAGCCAAACCTAGCTGCAGAAGCTAGAAGAGCAGGTTCATGGGACTTGGTTTGTATTAAATGTTTCATGTAATGCAATCAGTTCATGGTGCTTTATGTCATTATTGCTGATAGAGCATTCCAGCAGAACAGCAATTTTGAGGACTAAATATTATGTAGGAAGAGATAAGTTTAACAGATTTCTGGAAAAAACAAGAACCTATGCAGTACAATCTTCTCTCTTTTTTTTCCAACAGAAGTTTGACATCTCTATTTAAAATAGCATAACTTTACTTAGCTGTATAATTCAGTTTTAAGGTGAGTTTGTCAAGAGAACAGGGTCACAAAAAGAGTTTTTTCATGCTAGGGAGCCAAAGGTTCATTTGTATGCAACCAGTAGGAGAAAAAAGCATAGGGAAAATGCTACAGCTAAGACAAAATGAAAACTTAAGCCCTTGATTTCAGAGATGCCAAATGTTCAGTTCCTGTTTAAGTTGTTGGGGAGTTTTGGCTCACTTTTCTAGCCCTGCATTTAAGCTTCCCAAAAGAGCCTCTGAGTGGCCTGAGTTGACTCAAGAGCTGTTGTTTTATATGTAAGAGATTACAGTTTTTATTTTACTGATACATTCATTCCATAGACTGTCCTTTTAACATCCTGCCTGCCAAAATCCTGGGAAAAGGACAACCATTTAGTTATAAGCACTGAGGTAGCAGTGGCTCTAAGAAACATAACGAACCTCCTTTTAATACAGACAATATGGTGCAGTAGACAGCAGGATTGTCATTGTCCCCTGTGATCCTCAAGGCAGAGGCTGACCACAGGCAGCAATCTGCAGGAGCTGAAGCTTTGTTAAGTTGGATTGCTTCGAGATTGATAGTTGCGGTCAAGGGACTGCTTAGAGGGGTGTTGGTATTTGCACCTGCATGCAGTCCATTGTGGGAGGCTTCAGGTGTGCTCAGCAACCTCAAAACCAGTGGATGGAGCAGGGGATTTGTTTGCAGCTGTGTGGTCAGAGAAAGAAGCTTATTGCTGGACCCATTGTGTGCATTATCGATGTACTGGGTGAAGTTACCTGGAAGACTGAGAGGAAAGGAAGTAGATTTTGTGGTAGGGGTAGAGTGCTATAACATTGGGCACAAAAAATTACTGAGTCTTGCCAATTGAATCACAGAACCACGTCACTTTGATTAGGATTTCCCCTAATTTGCACTATACATATCTATTTATACCATATGTATAAACAATCATCTTGTATAGCTATAAATAATCATCTTGTGTAACTGAATTAAGAGAACAGTGTGTAGTTCAGCCTCCAGATGTCCAGTGCTAAAAGGAGATGTTGGGTGCTTGGCTCATACATTCTGGTAACAATATATGAAAAAGAAAGGGAGAGCAAGGTCTTAGAAGCTAGCTCTGGGGTTATTTGATACCTTGGCAGTAAAGATAGCATCTGTATTTTAAGCCCCAAGATGCTTCTGCTACACTACTCTCTATTCTTTCATTTCTCAGTCATATTACAGCCATAGTACAGCTTTCTGACAATCAGATTGCTAAGATGACCGAAAAAAAAAAAAAAAAAAATCTTTTCTGCAACAGGAGTGCATTCAAAAGGGAGCAGGCAATGTTTTCAAAGTCGTTTGGCTTGTGGAGTTCCCTGCTCCAGCAATTGTTTCATCCCAGAACAGCTGAACTGCAGTGCTCTGCATTGCAGCAGGAGGAACTGGCGGCTTTACAGACTGCTTGTTTGTGCAGCAGAGGTGGAAACAGAATTTGGAAATAGTTGGCACAAGAAATTCCATTACATTAGACACCATTAAATAGCACTCTGAAGCAGTGTCCAAGGAGAACCTTCAACACTTAACTCTAAAGAAATATAAGTAGTGGTAGGTGGAGACAGTAGTAGCTCAAAATAAAAAAGGTAACATTTCAAATATGGCGTAGATATAAACTTGGACCCAATCCTTCTGATCAGACTTAAGACCTCTAAATAAGGTGTCTGTCACTTTGTTATATTTGGACTAGGACTGTTTTATACCTTCAGCTTATTATGATTTGCTTTTTCTAGCTTGAAGCAANATTTTTTATTAAAATATTCCAGTTAGCCTCAAACCAGCACACCTGGCCATAAGTCTAAATAAAACTCTCTTTTGTATGACTGTGTAGATGCTACGAAGCAAGAAATGAGCAAATGGAAACCAGGACAGACATGCATTTAAAGTCCTCTAGGACTGGCAAATATGATAAAGTTCTAGATATAGCCAATGCTAGCAAGTAATCTGCTTAGGGAAAGTGGAATCAAAAGAGGAATTGCTATCAAGTGTTTAAGAGTCACCATTATTTATGTTACATCAAAGAATGAGGATATGGAGTGGACTCTGGAGAGCTCTCGTGTTGCTACAGAAGCACTTCCTAGACCCAGTGTGCACAGTCTGTAGAGCAGCACGATTATTTTTCATGACCAAAGACTGGGTAAGAATTCTAATTCATTCTTTATAGTGGATATTTCTTCCCTATTAGGTAGAGACTGCTTAAAATCACTAAAATCACTTTAATTTGAACATGTTTAGAGTTTTTTTTTGGTTGTTGTTTTCTTTTTTTCCTCTTATTAATCCCTTTTTAATTTAAGAGAGTCTCAGTAACTCTTTTGTATATGCAAAGTTTATCTAGGAATACACATGCAGAGTAAAGAATTAGGAAATTGTGAATAATATAAGAGTGAATATTTGTATCAAACTTTAAATAAAGGTCTCATATGTAAGGTTGGGGTAGAAATCTCAGTTATGGGAAAACACAGATTTTATGAAGGGAACAAAAGTATTAGACCCTGCTCTTGAGGATTTTTAAAATTCATTTGTGTGTGCATTGTGTATTTGCCAACCTGAGTTTTTTCTTTTCTATTTCCAACCTTACAGTTTATTCTGTACCTGTCTTCTGCTTTGTTTAATCACATACTGGGTTTGTATGTATAATTGTTATGAATGATGAATGATGCAAAATGAATA
>WBNM01013177.1:43737-54772 GCA_013399055.1 Ramphastos sulfuratus | reverse complement strand
CCCCTGCCATGGGCAGGGACACCTCTCACCAGCCCAGGGTGCTCAAGGTCTCCTCCAGCTTGGCCTTGAACACCTCTGGGGAGGTTGTGGATCACAGAATCACAGAATGTGATCACATTCTGTGATTCTGTGATCCACAACCTCCCTGGGCAACCTGTGCCAGTGTCTACTCACCCTCACTGTAAAGAACTTCCTCCTCATCTCCACTCAGTGACTTCCCAGACCTCCTCATCTGGGAGACCTCACCTTGCTGTCCTGCAACACCCTTTGTCCTCACACACAGAGTCAAGGTCAAGCTGGCAGGGCAATGAAGAGCAGAAAAGAAAGCCTTTAGTAAAACACAGAATGGAACAGGCTGGCTGGGAAGCCTCATTCCAGTTCCAACTCTGCCCCAAGTGAACAGGAACATTGAGCCCCCACGTCTGAAGGCAGCTGGGAACGCACATCGCCGCCTGCTGCCGCGGGTGAGGAGCCTGCTGCCCCCCAGCCCCTGCTCCTGCTGCAGCTCCCTGCCCCATTGCCATGCAGGAAGGGGCAGAGCCTTACAGGTGACCTGGTGCTCACTTTGCTGGGTGGGGGATAGCTAGTGAAGGAGCAGCAGGGGTTGATTCCCCTCTCAGTGGCAGGACAGGGTTGGTGCTCATCAAGAAGCAAGGAGATGTTGTCCCCCAGGGTCTGCAGGCCCTTATAGCTATTGCATAAAGCACTTGGACTGAGAACCACATCGGGCACCTTTCTGAGATGTCCCAGTACAACCACAGGCCCTGCCTGACATTTCTGCAAGCATCTTATGAATATTTCATGGAGCAGCTGCTGCTGCTGCAGCCTAAGTGAAGCACCAAGGAGGAAAGAGCAGTGCTGCTGTCCTGCAGCCAGCCTGCACCTCCCTGGGTGGCTGCTCAGCCTGAGGCAGCTCAGCCTGCAGCTCCCTGAGGTTGCTCACCAGCCCACTGCAGCACTGTGCTCCACTGAGGACACAGAGCAGCCAAGCACCCTGCCCTTCTCCTGCTCAAGGAGAAGCCTGGGTGCCCATGGAGACCCAGCACAGTCCCCTACACCAGCCCCTCCACACCCAGCTGAGCACTGGGAAGGAGGTTAAACAGCTCAGCAGAGATCTCATCCTGTGCCTGTGACCCTGCTGAGGACTGCTGCTCCCCACAGCTGTCTCCATTGCTTCACCACGAGGCTCAGAGGCTGATCAGAGCTCCTCAAGCAGGGCAAAGCTGGTGTCTGGGGGCCTGGGGGAGAGAGTTCTGTGTGTTTGCAGCCTGTCCATGGGAGCCGCTGTGGCACTCCTCCCACACATGGACACATCCTTCTCATGGCAGCAGGGAGGGTCCCCAGTGTGCTGGAGGGATGGGAGGGAGCAGGCAGCAGACCTGATGGGAGATACTGCTGTGCTCCTGGCAGCCTGCACCGGGGGCAGGCAGAACCATGTCAGCTGCTGGCCCATCTCTAGAGGTGCTGGATCACACTGCCCTGGAGGCTGGAGCAGAAAGCAGGGCAGGATCTTATTGCTCCAGAAGCAGCAGCCACACATGCAGGGGGCTGCAGGTGCTGCTTTAAACCCCACTGAGCAGGACCAGCCAAAGGGTGCAGCTTCACTGTTAGGAGATGCTGGTGACCCACTCACATGGCCAAGTCCAGCACCCCTCTCACACCACACCTGTGCAGCTGCTCCCTTTCTGCTCTGAATCCAAGGGATCAAACCAGGCACAGGACAGCAGGGGCCAGCCACAGACACACTCCACAAAGGAGCTGAGCTGTGAGCAAACCAACAGATCTGACCCAGAAATAAAGCCCTGCAGGTGGGCCCTGCCAGGAGCAAAGCCCTGCAGATGGAGCTGCCCACCACCCAAACGCCCAGCCCGTGACTCATCCCAGGCTGTGCTGGTGCCATGCAGCGTGTGGCAGCCTCTCAAAAGCTATGATTTCATCCCAAAAGATGTTACTGTTTTTATGCTTGATGACAACTGGGCCTTTTTGGTACCTGCTGGCCTAGAAGAAGACTTTCAGAGCTGTGCTGAAGGTGGGTCACTTGCAGCTCTGAAGTGCCTCAGTGTTCTGTGAGTGGGCAGCTCCTGCCTCTATTTCCATCGTGCCAAGACTCCATGCTCCTATTTATAGCTGCCCTGGGAAGCAAGTCCATTAAGTCTCACCTGCCTCAGCGTTTCCCCATGTGGTGACCTAGTTCTGGCACAAATCAGGGGGTCTCTAATTAGTGTTCCTGTCCTGAGCCAGATTTGGCTGTTTGGGCTCAGCTTTACAGGGAAGGTCTCTGCATAATCACACAGGCTCCTTGCCCTCACCATGGCTGTCCCCAGAATTTGTGCTCTCTGGAGCACATCAGCAGCCCTGACACCATTGGTAGCCCTGACACCATTGGTAGGATGTCAGTCCTAAGAAACCTTTGCCTCTCTTGCCTGTTCTCTGGTCTCCAGCCCACTTCACCTTCCAAGGCTGTGGGGTTCTTTTCCCCTCTCCTGAATCTGAGGAGGCAGGACAGCAACAGCTCTGCTCTGTCACTGCCTGCTGGCAGGAACTAATCCAGAAACACCTCCTGCACTTTGAAACCCTCCCAGCCTTCATTAGTTCTGTTCACTACAGAATTATAGCATGGTTTGGGTTGGATGACATCTAAAGGTCACCCAACCCAACCCCCATCATGTTAGTGCAGAGCAGGATTCAGCAACTCTGCCTATCTCTGTGCCAGAGCAGAGATGGCAGAACACCACCTGCTTGTGAGGCCTGGGAGCAGACATCTCAGCCCTGTGGAGTCACCAGCAGCTGGGCATCTGCCCCGTGATCTCCTAAGAGCTATTGGGGAGGCATGGGGCAGAGGTGGCATCTGCTTGCACTCCAGAGCCAGGGTTCCAGGCAGGTTCTTGTCCTGACAGACATCTGCAGGCACTGCTGCCAGAAGCAGGTCACAGTTCCCAGCTCTTAGCCCTGTCCTATGCCCTGTGAGATCTGGCATTTCTCTGGTGGTTCCACAGCTCAGAGGAGGACTTCAGTCTCAGATGAGAAAAGCTTGGAAAGGATGATGCAGCTAAGCAGCACCCAGGTGAGACCACTAAGGAGCCTCAGGTGTTGGAGCTGGTTTCAGTTTGAGGACCTGAGTGGTTCAGCAGCTGCAGAGTCACTGTGCTGAGGGCACTCTGCCTCAGGGCAAGGCCAGGACAGGTAAGGCAGCTCCCATGTCCTCTTGTATCCAGTGAAAGAGAGGCAGGAGAGGAGGAAAGGAGCTGCCACAAGCACACTTGGGACAACTGCAGACTCCTAAAGTCCAAAGCCAAGAGTGACCAAGAGCTCTGCCCGAGCTTGTGTCACTCAGGGCATTGCAGCTCTCCCAGATCTTAGTGTGTTGTGGTCAGAGAATAAAGCTGCCAAGGTCCAGTGCCTGGCCATGGGCAGCTTTGGCTGTGCTTTTCCTGCTCCCAGCAGCTCCTGGTGGTGTGATGATGTGTTTCCAGCAAGGCTGATTCAATAGCTCCAGTGAGGAGGTTGAGACTCAGCCCTGTAAGGGACCTGAAATGCACAGACTGAGAGACGTTCATCTTTGGAGGGCTTGGAGGGGCTCTGGGCAGGGAGAATAATCCTCAGGAGGCCCCAGTCTTCAATAGCACTGCTTGATCTCCAGTTACAGAACACCTCAGCCCTTCCCAGTCACCATCCAGGGTTCCTCCTGGAGCAGAGCCTTGAGGGGGTGTCTGTCACACTGCATTGCCCCTCTCTTCTTCCCTGGCTTTGATCAGGAAGGCCTCGCTGATGGGAACAGCGAAGGTTTGACCTGTACCAGTCACAGTGATCCATTAGAAAGGGCAAAGAAAGCTCTCAGAGCCAGTTTCATTCAGCCACCTCTGCAGAAAATGAGACCACCTCATGGCAGCATGGCAGAGCTCTGGAGTGAGGCTCTCCATGCCTGTGTCAGACACCTCACTGAGGATGGCACGAACCACTCCCTGGGGATGCAGGCTTCTGGGCTCCACTTTTCCACCCTTCCACCCCAGGCTGAGGCAGACTCTGATAACAGAATCACAGAATCACCAAGATCCAACCATTAATCCAGCACAGCCAGGCACAGTCCCACCTCCCTGCCCTCTGCATGAGGATGGCAAGACAGAGGGAGGGGGCAGAGGATAAAACTACTTCACTTCACCACAAGAAGGTGTGGGCACAAACATTTCCTTGTCTCCCTTGGAGCTCAGCAGTGGTTCAGATGGATCTGGAAACCTGGAAGAAATGTTTCTTTTCTGGTGCTTGCTCCTGCTTTTTGCAAGGACAAGTGAGGGGCTGGCAGCAAAGGCTAAGTGTGGGGATAAGCAGTGCCAGTGAAGCAAGGAGGAACACAGGTCCCTCCCTGCTTTAGCTGCATCTCCACTGCCAAGGGTGTGCATGGTGACAATATGGAGAGGACACCAAGAGCTGGGTGCTGGGGAGCTCACTGATCCCAGGCCAGCCTGGGCTGCAGCCCTCACCCACCCAGAGCTGCTCTGACTCCTCCCTGTTGACTTTGTTCTTTTGATTTTACTGTTGGCATCAAGGACTTGAATGGAAAATGAGCTGTGCCTTGCACAGCAAGAAAGGAAAAGAGGGGAAGTGCCATAGGATGGGGAACAGTCAGCAAGGTCCTGAGCCCTGCTGGGTAAGGCCCATTTACCTCAGTGACATTTGAGTACAAAACAGGGCTAGGAGTATCGGCAAGATGTGTGTCAACCTGAGCAGAGCACAGCACAGGAGGAAAGCTGCCATGCTTTGAAGTCCTCAACCCTCACCAGGACCAAAGCTCATCCTTTGCCTCTTCCAGCCTCCTGCAGGAGCTCCTGCCCCCCACTGCATCCCCTTCTTCAACAATTCATCATTCAAACAACCTGCTAATGCCTGTAAAGACAGAAATTGGCATCTGGACAGCAGGAAATCTAGGAAACGAGCACAGGGGACTCTTCTGGGCTTGTGGCCAATTTTGCAGTCCTAGGAGTCACTGCATGCACAGCAGAGGCAAGGTCTAGAAAGCAGGATGAGTGACACTGGGTTGGCACAAAGCTACTTCTGGTTCCTTCAGGGTAAGTGGTAGTAATGCACCAGTTTGGATGTCTTAAACAGAGGGAGTATCAAAACCATGCTCCCTGGGACAAAAATTTGGACACAGATAAGCCCAGACCTCAGCTCTGTGCAGGGCATGTCTCCAGTTGCTGTAAGGACATCCCACAACATGCAGCTCTTCTCTTCATCCTGGCTTTTGCCACCCTGCCTGGGTGGCAAAGCAGAGCCATGGGCATGGGTCCAAGCATTTTGACCATAGGACTCACTAACTGTTGTACAAGGGAGACACAGGCTGTGCCCTAGCACTGTGATGTAGCAGGGGTTTGCCCAGCAGCCCATTACAACACCCAGCAGCTCTGCTGGCTTGGCAGTGGGCTCTGGAGCAGTGCTGGCCCCATGGCCAGCCCAGGCAGAGCTGCTCTCTGCTGCTCGCTCCAGCTGCAAGTGTAGCACTGAATCCCTCAGGAGTCAGAATGGCACTTCTGGGTGAGCTGCTCTCTTTGCTGTGCTCGAGGTTCAGGCGAGGGTTTGAATCCCTCGAGAGTCTGAGTGATGTATTTGGGTAAGTAGGAGAGGTCAGGGCTTGCTTTGAGCATGCAGAACCTCAGCAAATACTCCAGCACTGACATGGAGACCAATCGCAGCCAGCTGGGCAGAGAGCAACTGATGCTGCACTGCTCCCTGACCTCTGTGCTGGGCACCCATGCACTCAGCTGGACAAGCATGCAGGCAGCAGCACTGCCAGGGCCATGTCTGGCTTACCAAGGCACAGGACACTGACTTCACCCTTGGGCTGGACAATGCACCTGCACCTCAGCATGCCTGCTCCTCTGCAGAGACAACCCAACCAGTGGTGCCTCTTTCTGCTCTGCAAACCCAGTCTGAGGGGGGAAGAGGGGGGCCCAATGTCAGGTGAAAGAGTGGGGCAGCTGGACAGGGAAGGAGAGCAGAAGCAGAGCACATTTTGTGTGAGGAAAACCTCTGATGGCAGCAACTGGGACCTATGCATAGCCCCCTTGGCACATCTGCTCTGTTGGCATCATGTTAAGCACTTAGCCTGCCCTCAGTATCCCTTCAGCCTTCCAGAGTTTCACAGGATCATAGATCAGAGGATGTTAGGAGTTGGAAGAGACCTCTGCAGAGCTTCCAGTCCACCCCTGCCAGAGCAGGACCAGAGAATGCAGCACAGGTCACACAGGAACACATCCAGACAGGGCTGGAAAGGCTCCAGAGAAGGAGACTCCACAACCTCTCTGGGCAGCCTGTGCCAGGCCTCTGGGACCCTTCCAGTCAAGAAGTTCTTCCTCACCTTGAGGTGCAGCTTCCTGTGCTGCAGCTTCCATCCAGTGCCCCTGTCCTATGGCAGGGCACAAGTGAGCAGAGGCTGTGCCTGTGCCTTCCTTCCTGACCCCCAGCCCTCAGCTATTGACAGACATTGCTCAGCTCCCCTCTCAGCCTTCTCCTCTGCAGACTCAGCAGCCCCAGGGCTCTCAGCCTCTCCTCCTCAGGCAGTGCTGCAGGCCCTGCAGCATCCTTGCAGCCCTCCCTTGGACTCTCTCCAGCAGATACCTGTCCCTGATGACCTGGGGAGCCCAGAACTGGATGCACTATTCCAGGTGTGGCCTCAGCAGGGCAGAGCAGAGGGGCAGGAGAACCTGCCTGGATCTACTGCCCACACTCTTCTGAATGCCCCTCAGGACCCCATTGTCCTTCTTGGCCAGCAGGGCACAGTGGTGCCCATGCAGCACTTGTGCCCCAGCACTGCCAGGTTCTGCTCCCCAGGGCTGCTCTCCAGCAGATCACCTCCTAACCTGTACTTCTCACCCCTTGCAGAGGACAACCACTTAGGAACATTAAAAAAAAAAAAAAAAAACCAAAAAAAGAACTCTTTATTTTCTCTGTTCTGTATAGTTGTACACCAGTAAAATAAAATGCATCTCTCTGGGCACTGCAGTCTGCTGGGGGGAGGGCTGCATTCTTCAACAAATGCTGCCCAGAAACACAGCGCTGGGGGTTGGGGTGGGGATGGGGACAGAGAAACTGCCAGTCAGAAATGGGGGAGGGGGAGGTTAAAACAGCGTCAAATTGATCACCTCTGTAAAGGGCAAGCACCTGCAGCAGTGCTGGGTGGGGCAGCGAGGGACAGAGAGGCTTTGGCTGTGCCTGGCAGAGGGTTTCTGCCTGTAAACCAACCGCACTGCCCTCCCCCAGCTGCTGAGCCAAAGCTGCTCTGTGGGCCAAGTGCAGTTCTGAAGACCAAAAGGGATAATTCACAGGGTTCAGGACAAATAAATTCTGTACATCTTGGGACAGGAGGGCGGTTTGTCTCTTTCTGTTCTTTTTGTTTGTTTTGTTGTGTTTTATTTTATTTTTTTTTAATTTTTATATATAAAGGCATCCAGTTAGGGTTTGTGTACCAAAGCTTCCCAGGCCTGGTGGCAGTTCTGCTTTAGTTGGCGATGTTTCTGGAGGTCAGCAAAAGTCCTGTATGAAAGTGTCCTCAACCCAGGAAAACAGAAAAAACCCAAAAGAGTTCATTTCAGCAGAACAAGAGCAAGCTCCACACCAAGGGGGGGATCAAAAGGCTGAGGCTGAGCTGTGGCGTGGAGCTGTGCCCTGGCTGGGTGAGGCGGCACTGGGCCTTGGACCTGTTCTTTTTGGAGCAGCCCTGCCGCTTTCTGCTGGGCACTGTGGAGGGTTCAATGGGCTCTAGGAACTCTGGTCTCAGCTTGGTCAGCGGAGGGTCCACAATGCTGGGGAAGGTCCCAAAGGGGGAATCATTTATCTGCTTGTTGCTGCCATTTTTGGAAGGGTCTGTCTCAACGTGCTTGGGCCTGGACATGTTCTCCTTGTCCTTCAGAGCGTTGTTGGAGGAGGGCCGGTGGCTGTGGGAGGAGGGCCCTGACTTGCCCTTGGCTTCATAAATAAAGGACTTGTCCATCTCTGGCTGGCAGCACTTGGAGGAGCCGTCGTGGGAGCCCAGCGGGGGCATCCCGGTGGCCAGTTTGCCAGACCTGGTCTTGGTGCTGAAGACGCTGGTGCGGATCTGGTTGAAAGAGTCCACGCAGCCCTCCAGGTCAGAGCTCTGCAGCTTCTTGAGGTCTCTCCCTGCCAGGAGCGGGGGGAGGTGGCACTCCAGCTCCGACGAGGAGCCCTTGAACTGCTTGAACCAGTTCCAGAGGGAGCGAGCCTGGCAGTCGCAGATCCACTGGTTGCCATTGAGGCGCAGGTACTGGAGGGACACCAGGGGGGCCATGGTCTCCCCGGTGAGCACGGTCAGGTTGTTGTTGAACAAGTACAAGGTCATCACTTTGCCGAGGTCGTGGAAGGCCCTGCGATGCACCAGGCTGACTCTGTTCTGGTGCAGCAGCAGGCGGTCGAGGTTGACCAACCCACGGAAGACATTCTCTGACAAGCTCTTGATTTTGTTACCGTGCAAAAACAGGTAGGTGAGGTTGGCGAGATCTATGAAGGTGTCGTCAAGTAGGACCTGGAGGTTATTATCCTGAAGGTAGAGATACTGCAAGGAGAACAACCCTCGAAAAAGCCCTGTGGAGAGCTCCAGGAGCCCACAGCGATCCAGGTGTAAGGTGTGGAGGTGAACGAGCCCCCGGAAGGTGACAGGGTTGATGGATTTCAGGTTGGTGTTGTCACTGAGATCCAACTCCTCAAGCTTGCTGAGACCATAGAATGCTCCGGGCTCGATGAGGCTGATGTTGTTGGAGTGGATCCAGAGGATGGTCATGTTGCGGCAGGAGGTGAAGCTGGTGGCCCTGACCAGGGTGATCCTGTTGTTGTGCAGGAAGATTCGCTGGCTCTGGATGGGGATCTCCGTGGGGATTGCTGTCAGGCCCTGCTGCTGACAGCTTATGGTGATCTTGGGTTCGCTGTAGCATACGCACGCCCCGGGGCAAGACTCCACTTCTGGCTGGATGTTCAAGCAAAGCACCAAAATCAGCAGTTTGCTTCCTGAGGATAACAAAAACAGTATGGAAATTAGGCAGGGGACAGCAGAGAGCTTTCCTCTGCAGCTCAGGGAGGAGTCTCAGTACCACCCTCCGCTGCACCTTCCACCAGCCACAAACAACAGACACCCGGGGAGGACAACAACGAGAGCTCAGCATCCCAACTGCTGCACCACCCACCCCACAGCTATAGCACACAAGGCAGAGAGTGGGCAGAGCCCTCCCAGCTCAGCCAGCCCAGCCCTGCACCCAGCACTGCAGGGGCACCACTGAACCCTGCCCCTCAGCACCAGGGCCACAGCTGCTGGAAGCCCTCCAGGGATGGGCACTGCAGCACTGCCCCGGGCAGCCTGTGCCAGGCTTTGAGAAGCCTTCCAGGGCAGAAAGAGTTCCTGAGCTGCAGCCTGAGCCTGCCCTGGGGCAACTTGGAACCATTGCCTCTGCTCCTGTCCCTTGCCACCAAGCAGCAGAGGCTGCCCCCTCCTCACTGCCTCCTCCCTGCAGGCAGCTGCAGAGAGCAAGGAGCTCTGCCCTCAGCCTCCTCTTCTGCAGCCTCAACACCCCCAGCTCCCTCAGCCCCTCCTCACCCCCAGCTGCTCCAGGCCCTTCTCCAGCTTTGCTGGACAGGCTGCAGCCCCTCCATGCCCTCCCTGCTAAACGCAGCACTCAAGGGGTGGCCTCAGCAGTGCTGAGCACAGGGACATGATCCCCTCCTGTCCCTGCTGCCCACCTTGTTGCTAACACCAGCCAGGATGCCATTGGCCTGCTTGCCCACCTGGGCACTGCTGCCTCATGTTCAGTCAACTGCAAATCCCCACTGCTAGGGACAAAGCCTGAGCACCTCCTCTCTCATGCAGGAGGCCTCTGGGTTTGGTGGCAAAAGAGAGTGACCATCATCATGGATTTGCACACTGGCTCCTGGAGAAACATCTAAGTCCTGTTTCAAAGAACTTACCTCTGAGCAAGGGACTGTATCTGTGGGGGGACATTGGTCTCTGCCACAGGCACCTCAGGACAGTTCAGAATCATGGCTGCTGCCTCCTGGTGCCCCTAGCAGGACCTCTACTAGGCAGCTCTGTGTGCCAAGGCACACAGGGATAATCTTAGGGATTATCAGGAAGTCCAAAACTCTTTCTTTAGCCTGGAGAAGGCTGAGAGGTGATTTAATAAATGTTTATCAATATCTGAGGGCTGGGGGTCAGGAGGGGGGGGGACAGGCTCTGCTCACTGCTGCCTGGGATAGGACAAGGAGCGATGGATGGAAGCTGCAGCACAGGAGGTTCCAGCTCAACACAAGGGGGAACTTCTTTACTGTAAGGGTCCCAGAGCCCTGGCACAGGCTGCCCAGAGAGGTTGTGGAGTCTCCTTCTCTGGAGCCTTTCCAGGCCTGTCTGGATGTGTTCCTGTGTGCCCTGAGCTGGATTCCCTGGTCCTGCTCTGGCAGGGGGGTTGGACTGCATGATCTCTTTGGATCCCTTCCAACCCCTGACATCCTGTGAGCCTGTGATCTCCAGCGGTCCTTTCCAACCCCACCCTGCTGGGATTTGGGGATTGTGTGCAGCAGCATGGCTGGGGGATGGCACAAGGCAGGGTGCTGGTCATACGCGTGGCTTGGTCTGTGCCTGCTGCTCCAGATTGTCCCTCTCATCCCTTGTGACAGATTTTTTGCTGCACCTCCCCTCCCTGGCTGAAACTGGCATAGGAGCCTTGTCCATGTGATTCTTTTCCCATGGGAATCTTTGCATTCTCCCATATTGTGGC
This sequence comes from Ramphastos sulfuratus, assembly GCA_013399055.1. Classification (NCBI taxonomy): domain Eukaryota; kingdom Metazoa; phylum Chordata; class Aves; order Piciformes; family Ramphastidae; genus Ramphastos; species Ramphastos sulfuratus. Next base: position 44,003 of record WBNM01013177.1, on the reverse strand, counting down.
AGGGCATATCCAAGTCCCTGCCCCACCGGAGGTTTGAATGGAGTACAAAACTGTTCTGCTCTCCCCCACCTCTGGCTCCAGGGGTTTGGAATGTGAAAGAAGTAGGTGCCAAGTACCTTACCCCACCCCCGTGGGCTTGAACAGGGGAGGGCAAATTGCCCCAGCATAGATATATGGCAACTGGACACATTGTCTTGTGGGACTGCCAGCGGGGGACTGCCAGCGGGGGACTGCCAGTGTGGGACTGCCAGCGGGGGACTGCCAGC
>WBNM01013177.1:10064-43399 GCA_013399055.1 Ramphastos sulfuratus | reverse complement strand
GGACCTTGAGGGGCATCTGGCAGCAGGGTGAGGAGCAAGCACAGTCCCTGCTTTGGGCCCGCCACATCCTGCCTGCCTGCTGCAGGGAGCTGCCTCTGCCGTAAACCGACGCCGTTGGTGGGTACACTGCCAAGCAGCCTGAGCTTTGCCCTGTGCTGCCCACACTCTGTGCCTGTGGCAGCAGTGTCTGCAGTCAGTTTGGGCTCTGGCAGGTTTACTCACATTGGATCTTGTGCCACGTTGATCTGCCGCTGGATTACACTCTGCAGTTCAAGGCACTGCCGCAAAGACTGCCCAAAAGGAGCCAAGGGACCAGCTCCAAATTCCTACTCCACTGTTGTGAGTAGCAGAGACGCTCCCTAGGGCTCCAGGCTGCCTTTATTTGTAAGTGTGGCAAAGCTGTTTTTGTAGCAAACCTTTTCCAACTTTCTGATTTTCCTGAATTACTAAATTCCCTATAAGCATCCTTGTGAAGACTTTCCCAACCGAATTTTTGAACCCAATCTAACTAATTTGTACAGAGTTGTGGGCGGGGCTTTCCAGAAATAAAATAACTGCAGATTTGATAATTCCTGCCTCGTTAATTCCCACAACCATTCACATATTTATGAGGCATGTGGGATGGACCCAGGCTGTGGTTGGGTTCCCCTGAGCAGGCTGCAGCCCCTGCGGGGTTGCCAAGGCAGGGAGGAGCAGCTGGGTGGCACTGGGCTCTGCCCTGTGCTCTGCACTCTGGGCACTGCTCTGCTGGAGCTGGGGATGTTGCATCACCAGGTCAATGTCATGGCTCCAGTGCCACCCCAGCCCCCACCACCTGAATCGTGACACCAAAGGAAGAGGCTTTTCATTCGCAGCTGGGGAGGCACTGTGCTGGCCATGGAGGTGCCAGCATTGTTTTGATTGCCCAGGAGGCCCCTCCTGGTGTGCCATGACTGCAGCGGGGCACCGCGGTTGTCTCCAGTCGCTCCGTAAAATGGGATGTGAGGTGTCAAAACAGGACAGGGCAGCGAGGATGTGTCACAGCATTGATCCGCCTGCCAGGGATGCTTAGCACCTGCTCCACAGGCTCCTATTATCCCTGTGTGCTGAAGTGTGAGCTCTGCTCCCACGTGCACTGTGATGCAGAGCAGCCTCCTGCCTGTCCTGCACTCATTAGCTGCCCAGGAGGAATTCTTCTGACTAGGCTGAACCTCAGGCCCGGGCTCCCAGGCTGCTGCTGCCCCAAAGCACCTCCCTGTCATGGCTTCTCGGGTTTCTTTGTCACTGCTTTGGTCTGCCGTGGGCTCTGCTCCTGCAGTTGGCTCTGCAGTTGGCTCTGCAGCTGGCTCTGCAGTTGGCTCTGCAGTTGGCTCTGCAGCTGGCTCTGCAGCTGGCTCTGCAGCTGGCTCTGCAGTTGGCTCTGCCGTTGGCTCTACAGCTGGCTCTGCAGCTGGCTCTGCAGTTGGCTCTGCAGCTGGCTCTGCAGCTGGCTCTGCCGTTGGCTCTGCAGTTGGCTCTGCAGCTGGCTCTACAGCTGGCTCTGCAGCTGGCTCTGCCGTTGGCTCTGCCGTTGGCTCTGCAGCTGGCTCTGCCGTTGGCTCTGCAGTTGGCTCTGCAGCTGGCTCTGCAGTTGGCTCTGCCGTTGGCTCTGCAGCTGGCTCTGCAGCTGGCTCTGCAGTTGGCTCTGCCGTTGGCTCTGCAGCTGGCTCTGCAGCTGGCTCTGCAGTTGGCTCTGCAGCTGGCTCTGCAGCTGGCTCTGCAGCTGTCTCTGCAGCTGGCTGCACAATGGGCTGCTGTTGATCAGCAAGGGGAACTCCTCAGGCTTTGCTGCACGATGCATCCACTGCCTCCAGGCCTCGGCCCCGTGGGAGCAGGGTGCTGCACCCCTGGCTGGATGAATCCCCCCAGTTTATCGCATTCCACAATGTTCAGAGGATCACAGGATCAGAAGGGACCCCCAGACATCTTCAAGTCCAGACACTCTGCCAGAGCAGCACCAATGCTGCCCTTCCCTGCTCTTGTACCTGAAGGTGTAAGGAGGCATCAATGTGCCTGAATGAAATTCTCAGTCTTCTAAGGAAGAAAGAAACTCCCTCAGCAGCAAAGAGGAAAAGCTGGGCTGGAGGTCCCCAGCAGTGGGCAGGAACCTGTCCCCTAGCCAGAGGTGCTGTGAGGAGCTAGAAAGGAGACATATGTCCTGCCCACGTATGGCATTTCCCACTGCTATGGTTGCTGCTCATTCCTTCTAGCTCCTGTATGTGCTTCAGAGGAAGCAAGCTAATTAATTGCTGCTAATTGCTGGTAGGGCCCTGGTGAAGCTGCCTCTCCTCCCCTCTTTCCCTAGCATGGGCAGGGCACAGCAGGGATCTCTGTGGGTGTCTCAGCTGGAGGTTCATGCTGAGCCTCCTTCCTAGGTCCCCTTTCAGAAGGTGAAGCAGGTTGCACAGCCTCTGCCCATCCTCCAGGCCCTTCCCTGGGGCTGGTGAGTTTGGTGGCTCAAATGGCCACTTGTGATGCCTGTGCAGCCCAGTTGCTGGGGATGTGGGAAGCCATCATCATGAAGAAACTGCTCCTCTCAGCAGCTTTTCAAGCCCACTGGGCTGCCCACACACTTGGGACACACAAAACCTGCTTCTGCCTTGCAAGCTTTGAGGAAACTCCAAATCAAGCCCTTGGTGCTGGTTTCTCCTCTCCCTCAGTGGAAGGGGAAAAGGGGAGGAGGGGAGGGAAACCACAATGTGTGGCATTAAGGTTTGCCTTTGGGAAGGGAAGGATGCTCTTGGCCTCAGGACTTCTACAGGCAGGGCTGATCTGTGAGTTATTCTGGGAACCCTTCAGAGTGATTTCTCATGGGGAAACCAGATCAGTCTGGAAGTATTCGTGGAGAGTCACAGAAGCTCCATCTCTGACATTGTGAGAGCACTCTGGGGACATTTGCTTGTTTCCACAGAATGGAAGAGGCTCGAAGGGACCTCTGGAGCTCACCCAGCCCAAGCCCCTGCTCCAGCAGGGCACCCACAGCAGCTTGCCCAGGAGCACGATGGCCAGGGAGGGTTGGAAGCTCTCCACACAAGGAGGCTCTACAACCTCTCTGGGCAGCCTGCTCCTCCTCTTCACATGGAACTCCTGGGTGCCAGTTTGTGCCCTCTGCCCCTTGTCCTGTCCCTGGGCACAATTGAGAAATGCTTGGCCCCAGCCTCTTGCCCCCCACAGCTCCTTTATCTCTTGCTAAGCATTGCTCAGCTCCCCTCTGGGGCTGCTCTTCTGCAGGGTCTCAGCCCCAGGGCTCTCAGCCTTTGCTGCTCACAGAGCTGCTCCAGAGCCCTCAGCATCTCCACACCCTCTGGATCACCAGATCACTGGATCCTCTGAGCATGCACCACCTGCCCTTTTCCTGATGGAGTATGTTCCAGCTTCTGCCCAGCACAGAGGAGCAGAAGGAAAGGGACAAATCCTGCTCCATTCTGCTCCACAACTTCTCTCCTTCTGCTGCCTTTGCCCCATGGCTGCCAGGAGCTGTGAGCGGCTGACACAGGGAAATTAATTACAGGCAGGGCTGTCCTCCTGCTTTAATTAGGGACCTGGTGGTGGTGAGCTGCCAGATTAGCTCCTTCCACCAGAGACAATTGCTGTCAATCATCCCCCACAGCTTTTCTCCACTTAGCTTCCTGCCACACAGCTCAACCCTGTCCTGCCTGAGCCATCACAAAGCTCAGCACCCAGCAGCTGTCAGAAGGTCCCCAGCCAGCACAGGGCCTGAACCAAGTGCAGGAGTGGCTGCAGCCCACAGACAGCCCTGGGAAGCTAAAGGGACCTTTTCTTCTGAGCCAGACTGGGACAAGCTGTGGCAGAGACAAGAGGAACCAAGCTTTGGCTTTCCCCTGCCCCTCCAAGCAGCTTCTCTGTCGCTGGTGTTCAGACAGTTACTGTACCTTGTGCCCAGCCTGTTCCAGACTACAGCAGGCACCAAGTGCCACAAGCCACTCAGACCTTGCAGCAGGGCACTTCCACTGTCCAGCTCCAGAGAAATACTCTCTTGATTTTTCTGACAGCCTTAGGACAGGGAGGAGCACAAGGCTAGGTCCTGGGACAGGAAGGTTGCTGAGACCTGGCACCAAGCCCCATTGACACAGTCACATAGGTTTAGGATAGTTTGAAGCACAATGGAGCTCGTTCCTGGCTGGAATATACCCCCAGCAGATCATCTCTTGGAATAGATCAAGCCTTGCTGAGACACTGTGGTGTGACCTTGGGGCTGCAGCCTATCAGTTGGAACAGGCACCTTCTTTGGAGCCCAGCCTCATGAGGTGAAGTACAGACCCAAGCCCCTTTATGCTACACTGAGCACAGCAGTCTAGTGTGGAGCATCACCCCATGGTATGGAGCATCATGGTGTGGAGCATCACTCCATGATGTGGAGCATCACCTCATGGTGTGGAGCATCACCTCATGGTATGGAGCATCATGGTGTGGAGCATCACTCCATGATGTGGAGCATCACCTCATGGTGTGGAGCATCACCCCATGGTATGGAGCATCATGGTGTGGAGCAGCACTCCATGATGTGGAGCATCACTCCATGATGTGGAGCATCACCTCATGGTGTGGAGCATCACCCCATGGTATGGAGCATCACCCCATGGTGTGGAGCATCACCTCATGGTGTGGAGCATCATGGTGTGGAGGATCATTCCATGATATGGAGCATCACCTCATGGTGTGGAGCATCATGGTGTGGAGGATCACTCCATGATGTGGAGCATCACCTCATGGTGTGGAGCATCACCCCATGGTGTGGAGCATCACCTCATGGAGCCTCATGCTGTTGTATGGACCTGGGGCCACCCTGCAGAGGCAGGAGCTGGAGCAGTGCAGTGGGAAGATTGCAGAGGTGTGGGCAATGTGCCACCTGGACACTCCCCAGCCCAGCTACCCTAGGACAAAACCAGTGCTCCACCTTCTGCTCTGTTCTCTAATTCCCCTTCTTCCCCCTTACTGATGACCTCCTTTGCAGCCTCCTCCCCTCTTTCACAACCACCATGTCCCAGGGCTTGTCCAGCTGGGCACTCAGGCAGCACCCAGACAAACCAGCCCATGCCCAGAAGCTGAGACAGTGCCCAGAGCCTGTGCCCTGTCCTGTCCATCATGCTGCATCTTCCCCCTGGCACAAAGCAGAAGGATGAAGACCTTCAGAGGGTGGCCAGGAAAACCTCACACAGACCCAGGAGCAGTGTAAGTGTCGTGTCATGGGCTGCAGGTCCCCTTGGAGATTCATGATGCTGAGGGGTCCCAAGGGGTGCTGCCCTGAGCAGAAAGCTCAAAGCCCTGGCTGAGAGCAGAAGACAGCCACCCAGAGGAGCTGGGCAGAATGAGGCACAGGCAAGCACCACTGCTGGTTGTCCTGGAGTGCTGAGCTCATCTCTGGCTGTGAGCTCCCTGCTTTCCCTGGGCAAACATCCCCTGGCCTTGGCTCAGCAGTGGAGGAGAGATTCACTGGTGTCAGGAGAAGGTGGGAGGTCAGAAGGTCCACAGTGTGCCCATTCCCAGAAATAGATGCCAAGCCCAGCTGCCAGCAGGGCACTTCAATCCCTCTGGAGCTCTGCAGGCACAGTGTGCACCACTACTGCTGCTGACCAACAAACGATGGACCCCTTCCACCTGCTAGACTCTTCCACCACCTCCTGGACTCTTCCACCTGCAGGACTCAATCTCAGTGCCCATCCCTGAGAAAAAGGGTCCTGGCATGCCATGCAGTCCCTCACCTCCTTGATGAGAAGCCATTCCTACCCCTTCCAGAACATGATTAAAGCTTAACTGGACAGTTGTCCCTGAAGGTGTTCAGGAAAAGCCTGGATGGGGCACTTAGTGCCATGGTCTAGTTGATTGGATAGGGCTGGGTGCTAGGTTGGACTGAATGAGCTTGGAGGTCTCTTCCAACCTGGTTCCTTCTATAATTCTATGAAAGAAAAAACAGCACCTGGACCCTTCAGTCCTCCAAGGTTTTGGCTTTCAGCTCAATGTTTGTTCCTCCAAAGCTTTCCTGAAAGCTAGAAACCTCCTTCAGTCAAACTGCTGCCCTCCCCCCCCCGGCACCTCCGAGGTGCTGTGACTCATGGAGCTGGGAAGCAATTACAGCAGCTCCATTAGCTGCCTTCCCTGCCCGTCCCTGGTGCCACCCCCTTGTCAAACGTGGCAATTAGAAGGAAGGGGCTCCAGGGAGCTCTAATTGATGCCTTGCAAACTCTGTAAGAGGCCAAAGCAAGAGGCAATTGCCTGCAGTCTGCAGGGCTGTGGCCTTTCCCCAGCACCTTGCGCTGGTCTCTATTGATCTGGAGCTGTTCTAATGCGGCCTCCCTGCAGGGTAGGGTCAATAACCATTTGAGTCCTCCCTTGGCTGGACAGAAAGGGAGCTAGCTCTTCACAACACAAAGCCTTCTGCTGAGGCTCACAGCATTCTGTCTTTGTTTGTAGACACACCACAGATGCCCAGTTTCCTGATCTGAACCTGGACAGGCTGGAGGAGTGAGCTAGCAAGAATCTTATGTGGTCCAACAGGGTGTGCTGGTTCAGCAAACTGCTTTGAAAGGCACTGCAAAGCAGCTCCAGTGCCACCAGCTCTGTCCCATGGCCTGAGGTGGGTCTGGGTGTGCAGGTGTGAGCCTGCCACAAGGGAGAGGGCAGCACCTCCCTGCATTCCAAGGGGAGAGGGAGAGGGAGAGGGAGAGGGAGAGGGAGAGGGAGAGGGAGAGGGAGAGGAACTCTGCCATCACACAAGCACCTGGGAGAAGCAAGCAGCATGACAGCTCTGGGGAGCTGAGGAGCTGGAGCAAGTGTGAACAGGACAGGTCTCTGCTGACAGGCCCCCTTGCTGTGCAAGCATCCTTAGGTAGCCCCTGGCAGACAGGTGCAGCAGGAATTTGGGGGCTGTCACAGGTCCTGTGGCATATGTGCAGCTCCAGGGGGATGTTGGGGTGACAGGCACCCCTCTCTGGGGGAACAGTCAAGAGGTCAGTCACTGGAGCAAGTGAGTGCAGCTCCACATCTGCCTTGAGGCACTGTGTTCTCTCCAGGCTCAGCTGCCTGGGCCAGCTCCATCTCCATGGGCCACTGCTGGTGGGCAGAGTCCCTCCCAGGTGACACCAAATCACCAGTGTCTTGGTGCTGCATGCCTAAAAACCAGGCAGCTAATTCCCTTTTAGACACCCCTATGGGTGCCCCTGAGGCACCAAGCAGGATGCTGGCAGGTCTGGCATAGCTGCCCCAGGGGCCCTATGCTGCACTATTCCAGCAGTGCAGCTGGGGCTGCTGTGGATGGCAGCTAGCAGCAATGTTTGTTCACCTGCACCTCACCCCTGAATTCTGTAGACACAGCCTCTGATCCCACGTGTCCTGGGACTGCATCCAGACCCTTTGGGGCTTTGGTGCTTTGCATTCCCTTGGCAGCACAGCCCCAGCCTGGCCTTTACCAGACAGGATTTCAGCAGAAAAAAATGCCATTTGCAGTCAGAACTGAAAGGTCATCTCTGTAATGCATCCAGGCAGAGGTGGAGGCAATGGATCAGCCATTTCCTAACTTGGAGGTGTTCATCTTTTCCACCTAAATCATACTCCCTTAATGTGATTTGGGGAGTTAATACTGCAGGGATATTTTTAAGGGAAGGAGGTAAAAGTGAGTTAAATCAGCAGCAATTCTCAGAATCCATCCTCACAAATCTCCAGAGGGTTTGGATGCTGATTCCCCAGCAGAGCTCAGGGCTGAGTTCCTTACGTGAGCTGAGTGCAGCAAAAACCTTACTCAGGGCAGCTCCATCCAACCCCAGGCATGAGCCAGGGCAGCTCCTGGTGCCCCCCAACCCTGCCAGGGGCTCTCCAGAGCTCCCAGCACTATTTCAGCAACTCCAACCCCATTTGGGCAGGGCTCCACTTTCAGTGGTTTGCCAGCATGTCCCTCAGCAGCAGCAGGGAGAGGAGGGAAAGGTGAGGGCTCAGTTTGTGTCTCAGCAAATCTGAATGCAAATTCTCCAGCCAGAGGGGTTCCAGTCTGATGAACTTCAAAGGCTTGCTGTGAGCCATGGAGGTGTGAAAGAGCCTCAAAGAAAAGGTCAGGAGAAGCCTTCCTAAGGGAAAATCCCAAGGGATTTAAGGGCAGGAGTCATTAAGTGCCTGTGCAACACCATCACAGCTCCTGCAGCCCAGCCATGAGAGAAAGCCCTCAGGAAAATCCAAGGGCATGAGAATAGCTGCACAGAGTCAGTCCAGGAGCCACCTCTGCTGGTCAGACACAGGGGTCAGGAGCAGGTGTGGGTGGTAAGGCCATACTGAAAGGATGAGCATGGCCCTGGCACCTTCTCCAAGCTCTGGGCAGAGAGTGGCTCAGGGTCTGCCTGAGGCAGAATTTCTGTCTCCTTAACAGACCTTGAACCATTCCTTCCTCTCAGCTTTTCTCCAAGCCCTAGGTCATGAATGCTACTGCTGACAGTTTTGTTGTGCTTTTCTTTGGCTGTTCCATGTCCTCTCCACTGCAGGGATGGGAGGAGGACATGGGAAGCTGCCTGAGATGCAGCTGCAGGAGGGACTCACAGAATCACAGATTCATGTAGGCTGCAAAAGACCTTTAAGGTTATTGAGTCCAAACATTGACCCAATGCTGACAGGTCACCACTGAAGCGTGGCCCTCAGCACCACAGCTTTGAAAGCCTTCCAGGGATGATGATTCAAGCACTGCCCTGGGCAGCCTGGGACAGTGCCTGGGAACCCTTGCTGAGGAGAAATTCTTCCTCATAGCCAACCTGACCCTCCCCTGGCACAGCTTGAGGTTGTTTCCTCCTGTCCTGTCCCTTGTTCCATGGGAGCAGAGCCCAACCCCCAGCTGGCTGCAGCCTTCTCTCAGGGAGCTGCAGAGAGCAATGAGGTCTCCCTCAGCCTCCTCTTCTCCACACTGCACACTCCCAGCTCCCTCAGCTGCTCCTCCCCAGTGCTGTTCTCCAGACTCTTCCCCAGCTTTGTTGTCCTTCTCTGGACCTGCTCCAGCTCCTCAGTGTCCTTCTTGGAGTGAGGGGCCCAAAATTTAACCCAGTATTTGAGGTGTGCCCTCACCAGTGCCCAGTCCACAGGCACCATCCCTGCCCTGCTCCTGCTGGCCACACCATTGCTGCCCCAGGCCAGGCTGCTGGTGCCTTTCTTGCCCACCTGGGCACTGCTGTTTCATCTTCAGCTGCTGTCACCCAGCACTCCCAGGTCCTTTTTTGCTGGGCAGTTTCAGGCACTCTGCCTCCAGCCTGGAGCCTTCTTAGGGCTGTGGTGACCTAGCACTTGAGCTTTGTTGAACCTTATCCCATTGGCCTCAGCCCATTGATCCAACCTGTTCAGGTCCCTTCCCAACCTCAAGCAGATCCACACTCCCTCTCCAACTCAGTGTCACCTGCAAGCTGACCAAAGGCACCTTGATCCCCTCATCCAGATCACTGATAAAGATGTTGAACAGGACCAGATCCAGTCCTGAGCCCTGGGGACCACTGCTGGGGACCACCACTGGTGACCAGCCACCAGCTGGAGTTGTTATGCAGAGATTTAGACATCCTGCTCTGCCCCTTACAGCTCCTGCACTCTGCCTGCCCACCCTCAAGCTGGGTGTTTGAGAGAGTCCCCCCCACAAAGCCCCTATGCTGACTGCTGAGCGGCAGAAGGTCTTTTAGAGCCCAGCACTGTTTGCTTGGGTAAGGCTCTGGCCTCTTCACCACTCCACATTGCTCTGTGTTGATAAATGCTGAGCTGCCATCTCAGCTGTGGTCATGAATCTCACTGTAAACCCCCATGCTGGAACAAACTAGGTGCCCAAATATCCACTTTGCTTCCAGCAGAGACCTCCTCAGAGCTGTGTCCCAATCCCAGGATGTAAGCTGGTTGTAAGCAGCAGCTTACAGCTGTGGAGCTGCTCACAGAGAGGAGGGCTCAGTAATCCTCACCTCCCAGCACAGGTTAGAGATGCTCCTTCAAGTGGTTTACACAAGGGAGCTAAGCTTTGCCCTCACCCATGCCAGGAGATGAAAAGCTGCCCTGGTTGTCTCTCATCCACTTGACAGCTGCCACTAGTGCTGTGCCCCAGGATCAGTGCTGGGCCCAGTCCTGTTTAACATCTTCACTGATGGTCTGGAGGAGAGGACTGAGTCCTCCATCAGTCAGTTTGCAGACAACACCAAGTCGGGAGCAAGTGTGGATCTGTTAGAGGGCAGGAGGCTCTGCAGAGGGACCTGCACAGGCTGGACAGATGGGCACAGTGCAGTGCCAGGGCATTTAACAAGTCCAAGTGCCAGGTTCTGCACTTTGGCTACAATAACCCCATGCAGTGCCACAGGCTGGGGATGGAGAGGCTGGAGAGCAGCCAGGCAGAGAGGGACCTCGGGGGACTGGGTGGCAGCTGAACATGAGCCTGCAGTGTGCCCAGGTGGCCAAGAAGGCCAATGGCATCCTGGCCTGGATCAGGAACTGTGTGGCCAGCAGGAGCAGGGCAGTCCTTCTGCCCTGTGCTCAGCACTGGTCAGGCCACACCTCGAGTCCTGTGTCCAGTTGTGGGCCCCTCAGTTTAAGAAATATGTTGAGGTTCTGAATGTGTTCAGAGAAGGGCACCCAGGGACAGAACAAGAGGACACAGCCTCAAGCTGTGCCAGGGCAGGCTCAGCCTGGATGTTAGGAGGAAGTTCTTCAGAGCAAGAGTGATTGGCATTGGAATGGGCTGCCTGGGGAGGTGGTGGAGTCACTGTGCCTGGAGGTGTTTAAAAGGAGGCTGCATGAGGCACTGAGTGCCAAGGATTAGTTCATTAGAAGGTGTTAGGGGATAGGTTGGACTCGATGGTCTCAAAACTATTTTCCTACCTGGTTAATTCTGTGTGATTCTGCCTGACAAATTTAGTGGCTTATGATGATGCAGTCACAGCGACAGTGGGCAAGGGAAGGGCAACTGATGGCACCTACCTGGACCTGAGCAAGGCATTTGACTGTCTCACATGGCATCCTGGTCACCAAGCTGGAAAAACATGGACTGGATGTGTGGAGCACTGCTGGGTAAGGAACTGGCTGGATGGTGGCACACAGAGAGTGGTNGCTGAGAGGGCTGCAGCAGCTCTGCTGTGAGGACAGGCTGAGAGAGTTGGGGCTCTGCAGCCTGGAGAAGAGAAGGCTTCCAGGAGACCTTGGAGTGGCCTTGCAGGATCTGAAGGGGGCTGCAGGAAGGCTGGGGAGGGACTATTGACAAGGGCTTGCAATGACAGGACAAGGGGAATGGGTTTGAAGTGGCAGAGGGGAGATTGAAAGTGGATGTCAGGAGGAAGTTGTTTGCAGTGAGGGTGGTGAGACACTGGCACAGGTTGCCCAGGGAGGTTGTGGCTGCTCCCTCCCTGGAGGTGTTCAAGGCCAGGTTGGAGAAGGCCTTGAGTGAGCTGTGCTAGTGGGAGGTGTCCCTGCCTATGGCAGGGGGTTGGAACTGGATGATCCTTGAGGTCTCCTTCCAACCTTCCCATTCTATGATTCTATGATTCTATGATTCTGTTTGCCACAGACAGGCAAAGGGAAATCTGATGGATCTCACAGGCTGAGCTCCTGCCAGCTCTGTGCTCTGCCACCTCCCCTGGTGGGACTCCATCTCTGGCAGTTCCACCAGCAGAGACAGAATTTTCAGCTCTTCTGTAAGATGTAACAAATCTGCCTGTTTGCCTGCCCTCATCTACAGCATATCTGGAAGGATAAAAGCTGATGACCTTGAAGTGAAACCAGGGAGTATTCCTGGAGAAATGTCCTCTCCTGTGGATTTGCACCACTTAATCCCAGGCCTGGTACCCTGCTCGTTCAGCTCTGCTCCTTTCCATGCAGACAGTGCAGGTCCTGGGTGCCACTGGTCCACTCAGCCTCTCCCAGTATGCCCTTTCCCTTCCTCAGAGCTGAGCTTGATTACCAGCAGCTGTGTCCCTTCCCTAGCTGTGACCTCAGCATATGTTCAGCTCTCCTAAAGATATTAGGCCATGTCTGGGCATTGCTCCTGACCCTCTCTAGTGCCCCTTTCATCACAGTGACACCCTGCACCATCAGCTTCCCCCAGGCCAATCTCAGCATCAGGCTCTGCAGGCAGAAAAGCACAGGGGGCTTGCAGGGGCCCGACCATGACAGCATCCTGGGCACCAAACACCTGGGCAGGAGCTGGAGCAGACACAAACATCTCATGCAGGTATCCAATGAGACACCTGTCTGTGACAGAGGCACAGCCCAAGGCAAATTTCCCATGTGGAAGCCAGATGAGAGGCAAGAGGTGTGGGCAGAAAGTGTCCAGTGCCCAGCAGGGAGGTGAAAGCAGATGGCCTGGAACAAGCATTTGGAGAAGCTGGGAAATGAGCATGAGGGATGAGAATGGGCACGAGGCTGTGGTGAGGCACTGGCTGCCCAAAGAAGCTGTGAAGGCTCCAACCCTGGAAATATGCAAAGCCAGGTTGGATGAGGCCTTAAGCACCCTGGGATGGTGGGAAATGTCCCTGCCCATGGCAAGGGGTTGGAGCTGGATGAGCTTTCAGGTCCCTTCCAACCCAACCCATTCCATGGGTCTGTAATCCTAAGAGAGTCAGCAGGACAAGGGTAGACAGAGACCCACAAAAGCCTTCAAGGATGAACTCTCTGAACCCATCTGCCATGAACTCATCCTGAAGGATCTCCCTCAGGAACTGTTGTGATCCTACCCCCACCCCAAGCTGCGGTGGTGCCCTCGGTCTGAAGCTGAGCTGGGAGCCAAGGGGCAGGCGAGGTCTGCTCAGCTGGAGGGAAATGTCACATCTGCATTGTTTTCCAAGAGCCATCAACAGCCATAGCATTGTCACAGCTATCCTTGCCTCACTGCCTTTGGCAAAGTGTCAGATGATTAAAATCCACACCCTGCCCAATCCATCCCAGCAGATGCCAGCCCAGAGCGAAGGACACTATGACCACTCTGCAGCACAGAGCGGGAGGGTGTCACAAGTGGTCACAATCCTCATGGCCATTTTACAGTATCAATCACAGAATTGTTTGGGTTGGCAAAGCCTCCAGGCTCACTCAGTCCAACCCCACCATGGCCCCCAAACCATGGCCCCAAGTGCCATGGCCACATGGTTCTGGAACACCTCCAGGGATGAGGACTCCACCACCTCCCGGAGCAGCCTGTGCCAGTCCCTGACCACTCTTGCAGCAAAGGAATTTTTCCCTTCTCCAACCTAACCCTCCCCTGGCTCAACTTCAGGACATTTCCTCTCCTTCTATCACCTGAGACTAGGGAGCAAAGCCCAACCCCCACCTCATTCCCACTTCCTCTCAGGGAGCTGCAGAGAGCAATGAGGTCTCCCTCAGCCTCCTCTTCTTCAGGCTGCACACCCCCAGCTCCCTCAGCTGCTTCTCCTCAGCCCTGTTCTCCAGACTCTTCCCCAGATTTGGTGCCCTTCTCTGGACCTGCTCCAGCTCCTCAATGTTCTTCTTGGAGGGAGTGGCACAGAACTGAACCCAGGATTCGAGGTGCAGCCTCACCAGTGCTCAGTCCAGGGACACAATCCCTGCCCTGCTCCTGCTGCCCACACCATTGCTGACCCAGGCCAGGCTGCTGGTGCCCTTCTTGCCCACATGGGCACTGCTGGCTCATCTTCAGCTGCTGTCACCCATCACCCCCAGGTCCTTTTCTGCTGAGCAGTTTCCAGCCACTCTGCCCCAAGCCTGGAACATCCATGGGGTTATTGTGCCCCAAGTGCAGGGCCCAGCTCTTGGCTTTGTTAAACCTCACACAGCTGACCTCAGCCCATGGATCCAGCCTGGCCAGATCCCTCTGCAGAGCTTCCTACCCTCCAGCAGATCAACTCTGCCACTCAATTTAGTGTCATCTGCAATCTGACTGATTACTCTCATCCAGTTGGGATGCATCCAGCACATCCAATGCCCAGGACCATCTACGATCTTGCCACCATTCAGTCCTCATACTGTGAGGAACCAAGTGGGAGAATCTGTGCTGTGAACCACAAGCAGCTCCTGCAGAAGCTGGTTTGATCTGTGCCATATTTCTAAATCATGGTGGGCAAACAGATGCCCAGAGGAAGCAAACTCTGCTTCCTGTGATGGCTGAGGTTCCCCATGGAGCCCACAGCACCTCCAGAATGCTTCAAAACATTCCTGCTGAGCAGCAGAGCTGCCTGTGCATCCAACCTGGCACTGCTGAAAGCACCGTGTGTGACTGACTCGTGGCAAGGAGAAGCAGAGCTCCAGATGGCATCTACACCTGCTCTCCCCCAGCCATCTGGGACTGCACCCCACCTGGCAGCTGCAAATCCCACCCCACGCCTCCAGCCCTGGCACTGCCCCACTGCACCAGGCAGAGTTCTTCTCAGCTCTCCTCTCCACTGACACTTAGCTCAGCTTTTGCTTGCAGGCCCAGCAGCTGCAGATGATGTGCAGTGGAGGAGTGCAGCCTACGAAAGAGCCTGGAAGGAAAAGGAGCTGCAGAAATTTTCCATCCCCTCTGTGGGTTGCCTGCAAGGACACAGAGAAGCTTTGCAGCTGAAGGAACCGTTGGGAGCTGATGCTCCTGGGCAGCACACGCATAGCAGGGACAGGGAAAGCTTTTTGACATCAGCTTTAGCACAGGCAGGTTTTAGAAGCAGGAACAGCTCCAAACGAAGGCAGGAGAGCAGGCAGGTGCCTGAGGGTCATGTTCCTCTGCCCTGCTCTCAACTTGATGCTTTCCTGGATGAGATGACCAGGGCTACTCGCCCTGCTCCATCAGCTGCCACATCTGCAGTGGCAGAGCCATACAGCCAAATGTTAGGTCTCTGCCATGGTGCTGCCTTCCAGCAGCTCTGAGGTGCACAGGCAGTGCACATCTCAGCATTCTGCTGTCCACCTGCCCCTGCACCTGCCCCAGAAGCCCAGGCTGCCATACTCCCACACTGTCTCCTTCCAGTGTCTCTCCTGGCATCGCTGCCAGCTCCCTGCACACAGGGGCACACAGCCCTGCCTCGTGCCCATGGCTCACTCCTTTGTTCCCAGATCAAAGCTGGGGCTGCTTCCTCAGCAGTGTGCAAGCTCAGCTGCTGCCAGTACTGCTACAGGCATCATGGGGCCTCGTGTGGGCCTTGTGTTGGCTCTGTGTGGGCTTCACGTGGGCCTTGTGTGGGACTCCTGCTGGCCTCATGTAGGCATGATGTGGGCCTTGTGTTGGCCTCAGATTGGCCTCGTGTTGGCGTCATGTTGGCCTCCTGTGGGCCTTGGGTGGCCTTTGTGTCTGCCTCATGCAGGCCTTGTATGGGCCTCCTCCCCACAGGGGCTCCAGCACTGCCTGCCTTTGCTGCCTGCCTGCCCACCTGCCCTGCAGCCCGGGGAGAGCCATGGCACCCACAACCCCAGCAATACACTCCTATGGCAGGGGCAGGCTCTGCCAAGCCAGGCTAGAGAAGAACACAATGGGACACCAACAATGAAGTGAGGTCTCCCTCAGCCTCCTCTTCTCCAGGCTGCACACCCCCAGCTCCCTCAGCTGCTCCTCCCCAGCCCTGTTCTCCAGACCCTTCCCTGGCTTCATTGCCCTTCTCTGGACCTGCTCCAGACCATCAAGGTCCTTCCTGCAGTGAGCGGCACAGAACTGAACCCAGGGCTCAAGCTGTGGCCTCATCAATGGGCAATACATGGGGACAATCCCTGCTCTGCTCCTGCTGGCCACACCCTTGTTGATCCAGGCCAGGCTGCTGCTGCCCTTCTCAGCCACCTGGGCACACTCTGACTCACCTTCAGCACCTCCAGGGCCTCTTTCTGCTGGGTGGTTTCCAGCCGCCCTGCCCCAAGCATGAAGTGTTCATGGGGGTGTTGCGACCCAAGTGCAGGACCCAGCACTTAGCCTTGTTGAACCTCATCCTGCTGACCTCAGCCCATGGATCCAGCCTGCATCTGCTCCAGATTTCCACACCAAACGCTCTAGGTCCAAATTCCAGCATTTGGGGCCCCATTACAGCTGTGGCAGATCACTGAACCTTCCTGCTTTATAATCAAGGTGGAGAAATCTCCCTGTTCACCTTCCAGGTTTTATTCTGGAGACCACATCCCTCCATTTCACCTCTGCAGGACACGTTTCCCAGGACGAGCCCTGGGTGGATGCACTGAGCAGGCAGCCTCTGCACCAGCCAGCAGCTGCGCCGGGTGCTGCGGGACAGCTGCAGTCAGCCTCAAGCTGCTTCACCCTGCCCAGCCACCGAGCAGCTGCAGCTACTCTGCCTCAGGAACTGCCCCTCAGCAGCAGTTATCTTGGCAAAGCTGCAGGCAGCAGCAAACTTCACAGGCAACTATGTCCATGCTATGTCCAGCTATGGGACCCCAACACAAGAGAGACCTGGAGCTGCTGGAGAGGGTCCAGAGGAGGCCTCCAAGATGCTCAGAGGGCTGGAGAACCTCTACTGTGGGGACAGGCTGGGAGAGTTGGGGCTGTTGAGGCTGAAGAAGAGAAGGCTGCAGGGAGACCTCAGAGCTGCAGTTCAATATCTGCAAGGGATCTGCAGGCAGGCTGGGGAGGGACTGTGCAGAAGGGGCTGTGGGCACAGGCTGAGGGCAATGGTTTGGAAGTGGAGCAGGGCAGAGTTAGGTTGGGCATCAGGAGGAAGTTGTGCCCAGGGAGGGTGGAGAGAGACTGGCACAGGCTGCCCAGGGCTGTGCTTGAGGCCCCATCCCTGCAGACATCCAAGCTCAGCCTTGCTGTGTCCCTGTGCAGCCTGCTCTGGCTGGAGCTGTCCCTGCTGCCTGCAGGGGGCTGGACAAGATGCCCTTGGAGGGTCTCTTCCAGCCCAGTGCCATCTGTGAAGCTGCACACTAATTTCTGTGCACTTTCCAGGCCATTCATGACCAGTGGAATGGATCAGGGTGAGAGCTGAACCCTGCAAAGCCACCATTGCAAGCGGCTTTCTCAGCAGTGATCTTCCAACAACAATCACATTTGGAGAGCTTTCAGCTTCCTGCTCCCTAATCCCTTTAATAACTGTCCATGGATTCCATGGAGAGGGGATTTTCAATCCAGGAATTCAAGTGCTTGCATTATGACAATCCAGCAACACCAGTGGGGACTGGGCCTGAGCTTTTTGTCCACATTTAATGCAGCAGGACATTAGTCCATGCCTGGGGCTCCTTGGCATGGTGGCAATAGGATTAATAAATAATAGTGGCAGCAATGTGTTCAAAAACACCAGCAGAAAAAGGGGCAGTTGGGATGGGCCAGGAGCACTGGCTGAGAAATCTACCAACTGGAAGGAATGAGGCTGTGATGCCTCTGATCTTCAGCTGTGTTAACGTTGCCATTTCCCCCCCCAGCACTGAGGGGGAACAGCCAGCCTCTGCCCACCCTCTGGCCTTCCCACTTGCTGCTCTGAACCACTGGTGGGCAGTGGCCCTTCCCTGCCTCCAAATCTCACCTGGTTTTCTGACATGTATGAGGAATGATGTCATTGAAGTGTGGGTTAGGGGAGGAGGCAGCAAGATGGGGATGAGAAGTGGCTGAAGGACAGCACAGGGGATGGTGAACAATGGTGCAGACTCTGCTTGGAGGCCTGCAGCTCCCAGTGCTCCCCAGGGGTCAGCTTGTGCTCAGCATCTCCATCAGCAATCCGGATGAGCAACAGAGCAGACCCTCAGCATGTCTGCTGGTGACACCATAGAGGGAGGGGTGGCTGAGACCCCTCAGGCTGTGCTGCCATCCAGAGAGCTGGGCAGGCTGCAGGGCTGGGTGGAAAGGAACTTCATGAAGTATAAAGGCAAGTGCAGGGTCCTGCCTCTGGGGAGGAAAAACCTCCTGCAGCAGCACAGATGAGGGGAGACCTGCTGGGAAGCAGCTTCACAGAGAAGGGCCTGGGAGTGCTGGGGGGAACAAGTTCTGTGTGAGCCAGCAATGTGTCCACATGGCCAAGGAGACCAATGGTGTGCTGGGGGGCATGAAGAAGAGTGTGGCCAGTGGGGCAAGGGAGGTTGTCCACTGACTCTAGACTTTCTTAACGAGGCCACATCTGGGATGCTGTGTCCAGTTCTGGGTTGCACAGGTTCAAGAAAGACCATGGGAGGACTGCAAAGCTGCTGAGGGGCCTGCAGCAGCTCTGTGACCAGCAAAGGCTGCAGAAGAGCAGCCCCAGAGGGGACCTGAGCCATGCTCAGCAAGAGCTAAAGGAGCTGTGGGAGGCAAGTGGCTGGGGCCAGACTCTGCTCAGTGGTGCCCAGGGACAGGACAAGGGGCAGAGGGCACAAACTGGAATCCAGGAGGTTCCAGGTGAAGAAGATGAGAAAGTTGTTTGGTGTGAGGGTGCTGGAGGCCTGGAGCAGGCTGCCCAGAGAGGTTGTGGAGTCTCCTCTGGAGAACTTCCAACCCCCCAATGCCATTGTGCTCCTGGGCAAGCTGCTGTGGGTGCCCTGCTGGAGCAGGGGGTTGGGCTGGGTGAGCTCCAGAGGTCCCTCCCAATCCCACCATGCTGTGACTCTGTCACTGTGATCTGACAGTGCTTCCATGCACACTGCTCAGCAAGAGCCCTGCACACCCATAGCAGGAACACTGTGGCTCTCCATAAGCCACACCTGATGGGCAGTGGCTCAGCCCAGCTCAGCTCAGCAGCCCTTTCTGGCCAGGTCACTTTATGGCCATCACAGGTTAAGTTGCTTAAGCACTCAGGAGCACTTCAGAGGACAAAGTGTCCTTCACCCTGACTGCAGGACCAGGTTTCATGTCACTCTCCTCAACCCTCTGAAATCAACAGCTCCTCCTTGCTCTCCCACAGTGAGCAGGCATTGCTGTCCCACTGCTGCTCTGCTCTGAGCCAGGGCAGGTGGAGCAGCACATTTTGCACTTTACTTGATTAAAAATTTAAATGGAGTCCTGGGGGGCATTCAGAAGAGTGTGGGCAGCAGATCCAGGCAGGTTCTCCTGCCCCTCTGCTCTGCCCTGCTGAGGCCACACCTGGAATAGTGCATCCAGTTCTGGGCTCCCCAGGTCAGCAGGGACAGGGATCTGCTGGAGAGAGTCCAAGGGAGGGCTGCAAGGATGCTGCAGGGCCTGCAGCACTGCCTGAGGAGCAGAGGCTGAGAGCCCTGGGGCTGCTGAGTCTGCAGAGGAGAAGGCTGAGAGGGGAGCTGAGCAATGTCTGTCAATAGCTGAGGGCTGGGGGTCAGGAGGGAAGGCACAGGCACAGCCTCTGCTCACTTGTGCCCTGCCATAGGACAGGGGCACTGGATGGAAGCTGCAGCACAGGAAGCTGCACCTCAAGGTGAGGAAGAACTTCTTGACTGGAAGGGTCCCAGAGGCCTGGCACAGGCTGCCCAGAGAGGTTGTGGAGTCTCCTTCTCTGGAGCCTTTCCAGCCCTGTCTGGATGTGTTCCTGTGTGATCTGCACTGCATTCTCTGGTCCTGCTCTGGCAGGGGTGGACTGGAAGCTTTCCAGAGGTCCCTTCCCACCCCTAACATCCTCTGATCCTGTAGAAGAGCCCAAACAGGCAGCTTATTGAAGGCCACCTTCATCCTACAGCCAGGACCTGCAGCTCTCCATGGGGACACAGCCCTCCCCCCCTGCACACTGTGCAGAGCAGCATCAGTGCAGCAAGGCTCAGTCCCTCCCATGCTAAGTGGTTATTAATATTTCATGCTTCTCAGAGAACTTTTCTTTTTCCATTTCATTTGCCATTTTTATTTGTTTAATTCACCTCCTTCAGCACTAAAAAGGGAGCCAAGGACCAACTGATGATTTGGGGGAACTATGAATCATGCCATCAAAGGAATTAACTGAAGTGAAAAAAAGGAAGCAATTGGTTAACTGATGAATAGAAATGACATCGAATCACAAAATGCACCAGGGAAGCTTAGCCCTGAAGCAGAAGAGCAGTAGCAGCAGACACAAAGTGGGAGCAGCTAGGAAAGCTCTGCAGTAACCAGCAGGACATCCCAGCTGGGACAGCCTGGACAGAGCTCAGCACAGCCCTGGCTGCCTGCCTTGGGACTTCTCACAGGTGACACAAGCTGAGGAAAAGCAAATCTTGTGGACTTGGTGGTAAAAACCTCCTTGTGTTTCCCTGCCAAAGTGGAAGCAAAGTCTCCTTTCTCTGGGAAATTGGCTTCTGGGACTTCTGACAGGAGCAGGGAGTTGGAAATCAAGGCTGCCCGTTCAGGTGGGACTACCCAGGCAACCTTTTCAACAAGAGTGCTTTGTGCCAGCCTGGGAAAACCTTTCCAGCAGTCTCCCAAACACAAAGCTCCCCCAACCCTGGCCAGCAAACTATCTCAGCCCAGCAAACCTCCTCCAGCCTCGTGTGGGATGGGGTACAGGGAAAGCACAAAGCCTGATTGAGAGCAGCACCAGGGAGCTCAGGCTGTGCCTTTATGGAATCAGAGGATGGCTCAGTTTGGAAGGGACCTCAGAGATCTTCTGCTTCAACCTCCCTGCCATGGGACACCTCTCAACCAGACGCAGCTGCTCAAGGCCTCATCCAGCCTGGCCTTCAATACCTCCAAGCAGGAGGCAGCCACAGCCTCCCTGGGCAGCCCATGCCAGAGTCTCAGCAGCCTCACACTGCAGAACTTCTTCCTCAGCTCCACTCTAACCCTGCTCTGCCTCAGCTCCAAACCATTCCCCCTTGGCCTGGCTCAGACACCCTCAGCAAAAGTTCCTCTGCAGCCTTCCTGCAGGATCCCTTCAGCTCTTGGCAGGCAGCTCTGAGGTCCCCCTGGAGCCTTCTCCTCTGCAGGCTGCACCCCCCCAGCTCCCTCAGCCTGTGCTCACAGCAGAGCTGCTACGAGCAGAGGCTGAGCTGGGCAGGGACAGCAGTGAGCAGAACCAGCTCTGCTCTGGCTCACAGCACTGCAGGGCTCAGGCCTGTGCTGTCTGCAGTGCAGGAGGATCTCTTCTTCACACCACTTTTGTCTTGGTCTCTGCTGGTGCCGACACACAGCATCTCCTGCCTGCACCACCACAGGGCAACCTTTCTTCTTCACACTGCCACAAACCTGAGTACTCCTCTGCCCTGAGCAAGGCCTTGCACTGCCCCTTCTTCCCCAGTTTGTATTTCTGTGGGGTTTAGCTGATGGAGAGACTTTTGTCTTTCCCCAGAGTGACTCACACTCTCTTGTGTCTGCAGCCACTGCTGGGTTCAGACGATGGCTACACACAGGTCTTGCACTGACAGGAAATCTTCTGGATCACAGAACCACAGAATGTTAGGGGTTGGAAGAGACCTCCAGGATCATCCAGTCCAAGCCCTGCCAGAGCAGGGGCACCCAGGGCAGGGCACACAGGAACACACCCAAGAGGTCTTGGAAAGGCTCCAGAGCAGGAGACTCCACAACCTCTCTGGGCAGCCTGCTCCAGACCTCCAGCACCCTCACAGGGACAAACTTTCCCCTCCTCTTCCCCTGGCACCTCCTCTGCTCCAGCTGGCACCCAGTGCCCCTTGTGCTGCCCTTGGCCATCCCTGGGCACAGCCTGGCTGGGTCCTCCCAACATTGCCCTGCACATCTTTAGCACAGCACTGAGGGCAGCCCTCAGGCTCCTCTGCTGCCAGCTGCCAGCCCCAGCTCCCTCAGCCTGGCCTCACAGGAGATGTTCCCTGCCTGCAGCAGCTTGGGGGCTCTGGGCTGGGCTCTCTGCACCACTTCCCTGAGCTCCTTCTTGAGCTGAGGGACCCAGAACTGGACACAAGATTGCAGCTGTGACCTCAGCAGGGCAGAGCAGATCCTTACACCCTCTGCTGAAGCCACCCTGTGCCCCTCATCTTGCAGACAATGCTTTCTGAACCCTTAAACCCCCTCTATTACCAAACCTTTTCAGCCCAGAGGTCACCTTAGGTGTTCCCCACTGCTAGAGGCAGGCTCTGACATTTGCTGATGTTAAACCCAGCAGCTATTTCTTGCTCCCCGCTGACATCTTCAAACCCTGCTGGAGGTGATGCAGCCTCAGCCCTCCTCTGGCTGCTGCTGCTGCCCAGAGGCTATTAGCAGGGATCTGCTAATCCTAGATTGGGAAGGTCCCTCCGGGCTTTCTTGTGAGGGGCACAGGTGGGGGCTGAGGCTGGGCCTGCTCCAAATCACTGCTCCATGGAGCTTCATGCCCTGTCCATTCTGGCACTCTGCCCCATTTCTGCAGCACCAATGCCCAAGGAGCAGCAAGAGGAGCAGCAAGGATGGCAGGTGCCTGAGACAGGGGCAGTTCCTGCAGTGCCAAACCTCCCCAGCAGCTGCCAGCTCCTAAAATGCAGCTGCTGCAGCAGTCCTCAGACTCATCTCAGCTGCCTGTGAGCCGATGGCACATCAGAGCTCTTGCCATCTCTCAGTGTCAGCATTCACATCTCCACATGTTGCTGGACCTCAGCGTGGGGGTTGCCTGGTGAACTGAGCATGACAAAGCTTGCAGAGCTGCCTGCTGGTGTATAACTGCCCAGCAGAAAAGGATCTGGGGGTGCTGGGTGACAGCAACTGAAGATGAGCCAACATAAGCCCAGGTGGGCAAGAAGGGCACCAGCATCCTGGTCTGGATCAGCAACGGTGTGGCCAGCAGGATGAAGGGAGGGATTGTTCCCTGTGAGGCCACATCTCAAATCCTGGGGTCAGTTCTGTGCCACTCGCTCCAAGAAGGACATCAAGGGGCTGGAGCAAGTCCAGAGAAGGGCACCAAAGCTGGGGAAGGGTCTGGAGACCAGGGCTGGAGAGGAGGAGCTGAGGGAGCTGGGGGTGTGCAGCCTGGAGAAGAGGAGGCTGAGGGAGACCTCATTGCTCTCTGCAGCTCCCTGAGAGGAGGTTGCAGCCAGCTGGGGGTTGGGCTCTGCTCCTCAGTAGCAAGTGACAAGATGAAAGGAAATGGCCTGAAATTGTGCCATGGGAGGTGTAGGTTAGACATGAGGAACAACTTCTTCCTCAAAAGAGCTGTCAAGGTTTGACCCAGGCTGCCCAGGGCAGTGGAGGAGTCCCCACCCCTGGAGGGGTTTAAAAGCTGTGCAGATGTGGTGCTGAGGGATGTGGCTTAGCAGTGCACTCAGCAGCACTGGGTTACAGATGTGGTGCTGAGGGATGTGGCTTAGCAGTGCACTCAGCAGCACTGGGTTACAGATGTGGTGCTGAGGGATGTGGCTTAGCAGTGCACTCAGCAGCACTGGGTTACAGATGTGGTGCTGAGGGATGTGGCTTAGCAGTGCACTCAGCAGCACTGGGTTACCATCCAGACTTGATAGTCTTAAAGGTCTCCTCCAGCCTAAAGCACTCCCTGACTCTGTAGGCACTCCGCCTGCAAGCCCAGTGTGGGAGAGACCTTCTCGGTGCCCCCTGCAAGGCCTGACTTGAGGCAAGGACCTGACACTGCCCTGCAGCTGGAGGCCATGGGCAGCACCCACTGCAGCATCAGCCAGCTCCTGACACCTCCCACGGAGCAGCAGCTGCAGGGCTGTAGCAGGAAGTGCTGCTGGCTGCAGCTTCACCTTAACTGGAAGGTACATGGAAAGCAGGACGTGTGCTGTGAGAGGCCACTGGGACCACCATCACACACACTCATTAGGCACTCTCATTAATGATCTAGATGAGAATGGGAGAAAATAGCAGGTTAATTAAACCTGCCCCTGCTGAGCTGGAGAAGCTTTCAGCACCAGTGGGGACAGAGATGTGACAGGGAGGGCTGTGGAAGAACCACCATGGGAGATGGAGAGAGCCAGAGAAGCAGAGCTGCTTCTGGGGGCCCAGCCAGCCCTGACCCATGGCAAGCAGGGGCAGGGCTGCAGGGGACAGAGGCAGCTGAGGAGCTGCCAGGGAGCTGGGAGAGGTGGCTGATGAGGAGCCAAGGGAGGAGGCTTTACCAGGGAGACAGATTTTGCTCCGTGCTTGCAGTGCCAAATGTTAGCTCTTGCCCAGGCCCCTGGAGGCTACCAGAAAGCTCACAGCTGCTGCTATCAGCCTTGGTAACTGCTTAACCAAAACACCAAGAAGCTGATGGTCAGTTTGGGGCTCCCCAGTTTCAGAGGGACAGGGATCTGCTGGAGAAGGTCCAGCAGAGGGCTATGAGGATGCTGAGGGGACTGAGCACTGCCTGGTGAGGAGAGGCTGAGGGACCTGGGGCTGCTTAGTCTGGAGAAGAGAAGACTGAGAGGAGATTTAATCAATGTTTATCAATATCTGAGGGCTGGGGGTCAGGAGGGGGGACACAGGCTCTGCTCACTGCTCCCTGAGACAGGACAAGGAGCAATGGATGGAAGCTGCAGCACAGGAGGTTCCAGCTCAACACAAGGGGGAACTTCTTTACTGTAAGGGTCCCAGAGCCCTGGCACAGGCTGCCCAGAGAGTTTGTGGAGTCTCCTTCTCTGGAGACTTTCAAGGCCTGTCTGGATGTGTTCCTGTGTGCCCTGAGCTGGATTCCCTGGTCCTGCTCTGGCAGGGGTGTTGGACTGCATGATCTCTTTGGATCCTTTCCAATCCCTGACATCCTGTGGGCCTGTGAGCCTGTGAACTGGTGAGAGAAGGAGCATTACCCAGGGGTGAGCTGGGAAAAGCAGCCTTGTGCACAGCTGAAATGTCTTAACTGTGTGTCCTGAGGGCTGCAGAGTCCTGGCAAAACACAGGAGCAGCACAGGAAATCCACAGAGC
Source organism: Ramphastos sulfuratus (assembly GCA_013399055.1). Classification (NCBI taxonomy): domain Eukaryota; kingdom Metazoa; phylum Chordata; class Aves; order Piciformes; family Ramphastidae; genus Ramphastos; species Ramphastos sulfuratus. The sequence goes on along the minus strand of WBNM01013177.1, from coordinate 18,798 downwards.
TGAGGAGGAGCAACTCCCCTGCCAGGCACCACAGCAAGACTCACCAGCAAGGAGAGAGGGGAAGAGCACAGAGCAAACCATGCTGGCTGCCCTGCCTGCTTCAGGTGTGATCCTCACGACTGAGCTGTGCCATGCTGCCAGGCACCCACATGCAGACAGAGCCACACGAGGTCCACCCTGGGCAGGCTGTTTGCAAACAGCCAGAACAAAACAAACCCAGAAATGCTTGGACCCAGCTCAGTTTCTGCATCAGATTGCATCAGAGAGCATCAGGAGGTGTAAAAGCATCACTCAGCCCAGCACAGCAGCACAGGTCACTGTTAAGTGCTCCCCTTTTTGTCATCCTTAGCAAAGGTGCTCCACACAAAGAAATGTTTGGGGAAAAAAGAACATGAAACCATCACCTCGTGGGGGCATGGTCTAGTCTGAAGGTCTGTGGTAGTGGGTTGGACTTGATCTTTGAGGTCTCTTCCAACCTTGCTTATACTGTGATAATACTGTGATACCCAGGCCATGGCAGATGGTAAGAACCCCCCTCCCCTGAGCTCTGCTCCACACCAGGGTGAAATCAGAACTCCACCAAAATCTGCCAGCTCAAGCCAGCTGGGTCAGGGCCTGAGCAGTCTCTGAAGTGACAGCAAAGAAAGGTAGGTCCCATGGCACATGAGAAATCTCTCTCCAGAGGAGAAGAAAGTGTGAGACAAAACTCTTTGAGAAGGAGAGAGGCTGAGTGTGCTGAGAACTATTCCTAAATGGAGTCACTTCAAAACAGAGGGAGAGGACACCCAAGGCAGATATGGAAGTCTGACTTGAAACAGCTGCTGAAGAGCAGAGCCCAGGCAGCACGGCAGCCACAGGCAGGGAATGGTCAGGCTTGGCAGCTGCACTCATGCACCAACCCTGAGTGGCTTCTGAATGCTGGCAGATTAACTTCAGCATGTGGGGAGGAGCAGCCCCACAGCTGCAGAAGCCCAGGAGGCCTCACACCTGCAGGGGAGTTCAGCCAGTCCTGAGAATCACAACAGTGGGAAGGCAGCCCAGGGCTGAAAGACTGAGAGGAAACTCTGAATGGGAACCAAAGAACTACAGAGCACTTGGGCAAGGGCCACAGAAGGTCTCTGTTAAGATGCTTGTAAGCCTTGGTGCAGCTGAGACTGTAGAAAGGAGTCCTGACTGAAACATCAAACTTGGAGCTAAAGACACAGTGGTGTCTAAACTTGGAGCTGAAGGCAACTGGCTCTCAGCACACAGAACAGCACCACTGAGCAAGCACATCCAGCCATGGGCAGCAAAGGAGAGCAGGCAAATCACAGAATGCTGGAAGGGACCTGCAGAGATCACTGAGTCCAGCCCCCCTGCCACAGAGGGGGCACCCAGGGCAGGGCACACAGGTGCACATCCAGGCAGGCTTTGAATGTGTCCAGAGAAGGAGACTTCACAACCTCTTTGGGCAGCCTGCTCCAGGCCTCCAGCACCCTCACACCAAAGAAGTGTTCCAGGTGTGCAGTCAGCATTTTTAACTCATGACCTTGTAATAAACTACCTCATCCAGGAGAAAACATCCTCAGGATAACAGGGATAGACCCAAAGGCTTCTGCTTTGGTGGGTATGGAAGAAACAGAGAAGAGGCTGAGAGCTGGGTGAAGGTGAACCTCAGGAAGGTCACTAAGGGCAAGAGTCCTGTCTGGGGTGGGACAACCCCAGGCACCAGTACAGACCAGGAGTGGTCCTGCTGGAAAGCAGCTCCATGGGAAAGACTCCGGAGTGCTGGTGGGCAGCAAGGTCTGCATGGCACAGCAATGTGCCCTTGGGGCCAAGAGAGCCAATGGGGTCCTGGGGTGCAGCAAGAGCAGTGTGGCCAGCAGGGCTAGGGAGGTTCTCCTGCCCCTCTGCCCTGCTGTGTTCAGTTCTGGGCTCCCCAGTTCCAGAGAGACAGAGACCTGCTGGGGAGAATCCAGTGGAGGCTGTGAGGATGCTGAAGGGCCTGAAACAACTCTGCTGTGGAGAAAGGCTGAGAGCCCTGGGGCTGCTTAAGCTGGAGAGGAGAAGGCTGAGAGGGGACCTGATCAATGTCTATCAATACCTGAGGGCTGGGGGTCAGGATGAAGGTGCCAGGCTCTGCTTGGGGGTGCCCAGGGCCAGCACAAGGACCAAGAGGGACAAGCTGGAAGCCAGGAAGTTGCAGCTCAGCATGAGGAGAAAGTTGTTTGGTGTGAGGGTGCTGCAGGCCTGGAGCAGGCTGCCCAGAGAGGTTGTGGAGTCTCCTGCTCTGGAGCCTTTCCAAGCCCCCCTGGATGTGTTCCTGTGTGCCCTGCCCTGGGTGCCCCTGCTCTGGCAGGGGTTGGGCTGGATGCCCTCTGGAGATCCCTTCCAGCCCCTAACAAGACTCTTTGATTCTGTGACACTTGGAAGACTGAATTGGCTTTGATGGAGCAGAAGATCCCATTCAGCCTTCACATCAGTGACACAACCTCTAAAGGTGCACATCATCTCCCCTGGCTCTTCTACATTTGCTTCACCCATCTTGTAGCAGGCCAGCAAGACCTCGGTGTGAAGCCACCACCAAGTCCCTGTGGAGCACCTGCAATAACATGCAAAGGGAAGGAAAGGCAGCAGAGCCCTGAGAGCACTGAGCACATCTCCAGTCACACCTGCACAAAATGGCAACTAACCAACCACAGAATCACAGAATGGGCTGGGCTGGAAGGGACCTCCAAAGGTCATCCAGTGCAGCCCACACCAATGTGACACCCTCAGGAGCAAAGGTCTGAGCTGACCTCTGCAGGAGGTCACTGACCCATTCCCCACAGAGGAAAACACAGACAGATGTGGCCTCCCCAGTGACTGACCCTAGGAAGAGAAAACAGCTCCAGACTACAAGAAGGCCTTACACCAGCCCCGGGAATCCAGGCTGGCTGCAGACAATCCTGTCCAGGGTCATCCCAGTTACACTCACAGCTCAGACTCAGGAAGGACTGAGGTGGACAGGGTGGCCTGGCACATCACTTCCCAAGCAGGAGCAAGATTGATGCAATGCCCACCTGAGCTAAAATGAAGGGAGCTGAAAGGAACAAGTTCTGCACCATGAGGATGGTAGAGCACAAGTTGCCCAGAGGTGGTCGAGGCCCTATCCCTGGACATACTCAAGGTCAGGCTTGACAAGGCTCTGATCAATCTGATCTAGGGGAGGATGTCCCTGCTGACTGCAGGTGGGTTTGATCAGATCAGTCTTGGAGGTTCCTTCCAACCCAAACCATTCTGTGATTCTAAAATGAAGCAAACTGCTCCTGCAGCCCAGCAGGCAGCTGTGTGCTGGCTGCAACCAGAGCAGTGTGGGCAGCAGGGCAGGAGAGGGGATTGTGCCCTTTGGCTCTGCTCAGACCTCACCTCCAATCCTGCCTCCAGTGCTGCTGTCCCCAGCAGAAGAAGGACACAGAGCTGTGGAGTGAGGCCACAGGAAGCCACAAAGATGCTGCAAGGGCTGGAGCAGCTCTGCTGTGAGCACAGGCTGAGGGAGCTGGGGGGGTGCAGCCTGCAGAGGAGAAGGCTCCAGGGGCACCTCAGAGCTGCCTGCCAAGAGCTGAAGGGATCCTGCAGGAAGGCTGCAGAGGAACTTTTGCTGAGGGTGTCTGAGCCAGGCCAAGGGGGAATGGTTTGGAGCTGAGGCAGAGCAGGGTTAGAGTGGAGCTGAGGAAGAAGTTCTGCAGTGTGAGGCTGCTGAGACTCTGGCATGGGTTGCCCAGGGAGGCTGTGGCTGCCTCCTGCCTGGCCAGGTTGGACGAGGCCTTGAGCACCCAAGCCTAGTTGAGAGGTGTCCCTGCCCACGCAGGTGGGTTGCAGGAGATGATCTTTGAGGTCCCTTCCAACATGAGCCATCCTGTGACACTCTTGCACATGAAGGGCACCTTAGACCCCTTGAGCAACAGCAAGCTGGTGGTCAGAGCATGACTGAGATCCTAGACAACGGCAGACTCCAAAAGGCTGGAGAGCAAAGCCTGTGTTCTGCTAACAACCAGGAGCATGCCTCTCAAGCTGACCTGCTGAAGCTCCCACTTCAGAAAAGCATCAGATGATGCTTTTCACACAGCCTGTACTGGCAGGCTCTGACACCTGACACGGCACAGTGCTGGCCCCACACATCTGCTCCCTCAGGGCTGGGCCAAGGCACAGCTCTCCTGAGAGCAGAGCTGTCAGCTACCACAAGCTGGATAAAACTCAACTGTTTCTAGCAAAGACACCAGTGGCATCCATCCACAATGATGATGATGATGATGATGTAGGAGCATCACAGCACAAAGAGAGGCTCCTTCACAGACCCAATGGACTTTGACCACTCACTGCAAAGTCACAAGCTCAAAGCTGCACTTGTGCATCACTTAGCACCCTCAGCAGGGCTGCTGGGGAACGCCAGAGGAAGGGAAGCAGCTTCAGGCACCTGCACTCTGCAGATCATCACCACATCCGAGTGGATTGGAGAGGAGGCTAAGCACACTGGAGAGCTGGACAGCAACCTCAGCAGCAGCGCCTGCAAGGGCAGATGTGTGCAGCGTGGCTCTGCCGTGAAAAGCACAGCAGCTTGCAGAGGGGGCAGGAGATGAGCCCGGGAGCAGCACAGAGAGCAGAAAGGAAAAAGCTCTTTTTCAGTGCCTGCTCAGATGGCTGCTCCTGCGTTTGACAGGACACATCTGGGGAAATACCAATCAGAGATGCTCCACTGAGAAGGGACCAGGATAAAGCACTCCCTGCCTGCTGTATGCTCAGGCAACAAGCTCATGCTGTCCTCTGCCTCTCCCTCAGCACCCTTGCACTGCTGCCTGCATGGGGGCTCAGAAGCAGAGCCCCAACTCCATGCCCCCCCCCCCCCCTTCCCCAAGCATCAGCACTTTGGGGTGACCACTGGAAGCCAGGAAGCATGGACCACAGCCTGGGCTCCTAAACCTATCATCTCGGTGGCAGAAGCAGGGGCAGGCTTCACCCCCAGGCTGCCAGGGATTGTTTGGGGTTCACTCCATGCTGACCTGAACTTCAGAGGTGTCCCAGCCCCATAGCTGCATGGTGCCACGGAGTTGACAGAGGTGCTGAAGCCCATTGATGCCTGCACGGGGGTGCCCCAAGCACACACCAGCAGCCTGGCTACTGCAGACCTGTATGTCTCTGCTGGAACACAGCATCCCCCAAGCAGGGCTGAGGATGACACTGACTGACTTCAGGACATGGCCACTGAGCATCTAAGAAGCTCTAAGACTGCAGCAGGTGGATGTTAAATCCCTTAACCACTGAGAAGAGCTCCTCTGCCCTGCTATACAGTGGGGTCAAGTGGCTCACAGAATCCCTGCGGGGTGGGAGTGGAAGTGACCCCTGGAGATCATCCAGCCCAACCCTCCCTGATAAATCACAGAGAGCAGCTTGCTCAGGGTCACAACAGCCAGGGGGGGTTGCACTGTGAAAAGTGCAAAGATGACTTCAAGTTTGGTCACACAATGTCACTGGACAAGCAGGTGAGCTGGCCCTGTCCAGGCTGGCTTGATCTGGCTCAGTTTGAAGTGNCAGTTCCTGAAAGGGCCTTCAGTGACAGCTTGTGTGGGCTTTGGTCACAGTGGCTAGATTCAGATTGCACTGGGCTGGAAGGGACCCTTCAAGAGCATCCTGCCCAAGCCCCTGCAGGCAGCAGGGACAGCTCCAGCCAGAGCAGGCTGCACAGGGACACAGCAAGGCTGAGCTTGGATGTCTGCAGGGATGGGGCCTCAAGCACAGCCCTGGGCAGCCTGTGCCAGTCTCTCCACACCCTCCCTGGGCACAACTTCCTCCTGATGCCCAACCTAACTCTGCCCTGCTCCACTTCCAACCTATTGCCCTCAGCCTGTGCCCACAGCCCCTTCTGCACAGTCCCTCCCCAGCCTGCCTGCAGGTCCCCTGCAGATACTGAAATGCAGCTCTGAGGTCTCCCTGCAGCCTTCTCTCCAAGCTGCACAGCCTCGACTCTCCCAGCCTGTCCCCACAGCAGAGATTCTCCAGTTCTCTGAGCATCTTGGAGGCCTTCTTTGGACCCTCTCCAGCAGGTCCAGGTCTCTTTTGTTTTGGGGCCCCATAGCTGAACACAGTCCCCCAGGTGAGCCCCTGGTCTGTGATGCTGCCTGGCTCTGCTGAGCTCTGGACAGCCTTGGAAGCAGAGGCAGGGACTCTGTACTGCTTGTGGGCGAACCCCCTCTGTTCCTGACACCTTGACAGCATCTCTGCTGAGCATCACACCTCTGACAGAGATGCCTGAGAATGAGAGGCAGGTGTCCAGGTCTGTCCTGCTCTATGTTCTCACCTACAACCCACTGTGGAGCAGCCATGCCCAGGAGCCAGCTGGCAGGTCCCTGTCTGCTAACAAGAAGCAGGAAAGCAGGAATAATCCAACAAAGTGCAAACTTCTACCCACAGCTCCCTGCTCTCTGCCTGCTGCCTCCTCACAACCCTCTGCCTTATGTTTCTCTGTGTTTCTGTCTGGAAGGACTGAAAAAGAAGCTGAGGAGAGGCCAGGAATAGCAAGGAAGCAAAGGCTGAGCTTAGAAGCAAGCAGAATATGGAGGCTTTCTGCTGTGCTCCCAAGTTCCCCTCTTCACTGCTGCCCTCCCAAAGTGAGAGCAAGGCCAGCCCAGCTGGGAGCTGCTCCCTGCTTGCCCCAGCACGGTGCAGAAGAGGATTGGTGCCTCTCTTGTGCCCATTGTTCCCAACCCAGGAGCTTCCTCCCTGGGTGAGGACTGGAGAGCTGTCACAACAGGGCCTGGTTTCCATAGCAAACCTGCGCTTTCAGATGGAGAGGCTCAGCCCTGCCTTCAGCAGAGCTGAAAGCAAAAACATTTATCCCCCAGAAGAATGAGGGACAGGGAGAAATCTACTGTCACGTGTGGCTTAAATTTCATCAGCTCCTTCAAAGCAGAGGCAGCCTGCCAGTGAGTGCCTGCTGGCAGCTTCACCCTCCCTACCTCAGCACACAAGCTGAAGCCTCTGTGATTCAGAGCTGAGTCTTGCTCCCTATTTAGCTGTTTGCTGGCTTCACACAGCCCCTGAGGGTCGGTGGTGGGGCACAGAGTGGGGCATGCTGCTCTTGGCCCACGTGCCTTGCTGAGAAGCAGAAACAGAAACCAGCACAAGGGCAAAACTGAATTGGAAAGCTTCATAACCTCAACATCAAGCAGAGGAGGATGACAGAGAGAGGTAGGCAGAGCACACTGGGAGACAGAATCACAGACTCAGTCAGGGCTGGAAGGATCATCCAGTCCCAACTCCCCTGCCATGGGCAGGGACACCTCACACTAGATCAGGCTGTCCAGAGCCTCATCCAGTCTGGCCTTAAACACCTCCAGGGATAAGGCTTCCACCACCTCCCTGGGCAACTCATTTCAGGGTCTCACCACCCTCATGGTGAAGAACTTCTTCTTAACATCCATTCTGAATCTACCCATTTCTAGCTTTGTTCCTTTCCCCCCAATCCTATCACCACCTGACAGCCTACAACGTCCTTCCCCAGCTTTCTTGTAGCCCCCCTTAAGATACTGAAAGGCCACAATTAGGTCACCCAAGATGACCAAGAGTGCTGTATCCAGTGGCCAGCAAGAGCCAGAGACACAGGGGATTAAGAGCCAGATTCTGGAAAGCACCTGGGCAGGAGTTGGGCATTGCCAAGGCCCATGGCAATAGAGTGAAGCAGCCTCATCATCAGAGTAACCCTCAGCTCTTTTCTGCACCCCCCTGCCTGATGGCAGCCAAGCTCCCAGGGGTGCTGAGCCTGGACTCCACCATCCTGCACCAAGTATGGAAGCAGTCCAAGGGGCTCACAGGCATCCTCCAGCATTTCTGCTTCCCACACCAAGCTGCTTGCACAGAGCCCTGCCCATGTGCTGGACTCTGGCAGCAAGGAAATGGTGAGGAGGGCACCTTCCACAGGCAGCTCCCCATGCACAGCCACAGGAGCACTGGCACCAGGCACAGCCCTCCCTGCAGCTGTCCTGTGGATCTGTCAGCCCTGGCACTGCTGTGGGAGCCCTCCTGGAGTTGTTTCATCCTCACCCACAGTCATCAGGACCAGCAACTGCTTGAACAGCTGAACTCCTGCTCCCAGCAGCTGGGCTGCTCCACAACAGGCTGCAGGCACTGAAGATCGAGAGGGAAAGAGGCAGCAAAGCAGAGAGCCAGGGCCAGAAAGTATTACAGAAAGCAGGACAAATGATTCCTCTCCTCTGTCACCAGGGATCCACAGCTGCCTCTGCACAAGCTATGTGCAGCTCAATCCTTGTGCTGCCATCTGCAAGGCTTTGAGGACTGGAGAGAGCTGGAGGCTGATGGGAGCCTCTTGGCCTGCACAGAGGCCAGACCCTGCTCACAGGGGCACACAGCAATCAGTCTTTTTCGGGACTGGTCCTTGGCATGGAGCACTGGGGAGCAGCCCAGCAGAAGAGGGAGCACACATCCACCCCGCAGCTCAGTCCTGTCCCCAGAGCCCTTCAGCAGACCTGCTGGAAGTGCTGCACAGAGTGGTGTGTCCCTGTCCTCTGGAATGAGTCATGCCCAGGCAGGGCAGGCAGGGCAGGCAAGGCAGGCGGGGTAGGCAGGGCAGGCAGGGGCAGGCAGGGCAGGCAGGGCAGGCAGGGCAGGCAAGGCAGGCAGGGTAGGCAGGGCAGGCAGGGACAGGCAGGGCAGGCTACGCAGGCAGGGGCAAGCAGGGCAGGCAGGGGCAGGCAGGGCAGGC
>WBNM01013175.1:7108-17574 GCA_013399055.1 Ramphastos sulfuratus | reverse complement strand
CCCGCTCCCCTTTCCGAGCCGCTGCTGATTTTAATTTGATGTGATTAAAGCGTCTGTCTGGCTTCGGGATTGATTTAAGACTTTCCCCTCTCTCGTTTGGGTGGGTTTAGGATATTTTTTTTTCCCTTTTCCTTTTTTTTTTCTTTCTTCTTTTTTCTTTCTTTTTTTTCTTTTTCCTTCGTTTCCTCATTCTTTTTTTTTTCCTTTGTTTTTTCCTTCTTTTTTTCTTCTTCTTTCCCCCCCCCCTCCTCCTTTTCTCTTCCCTTTTTTTTTTTTTTTTTTTCCCCCTTCCCTCTTTTCCATGCATGTTTGTGATTATCCGGGAGGGAGCCGCCGCTCAGCACGGAGAATTCAACTCCAAGCACTGACAGAGGGGAGGAAAATGAAACTTGTTGGGATTTTAGGGGAGCAGGAAGAGAGGAAGAGTCTCATTTTTCCTTCCTCTCCCCACCTCCACCCCACCCCAACTTTGATTTTTGGGGTTTGCTCCAAAATGCTGTGGTTCGGGCAGGGAAAAACAAAACAAAACAAACATCAATCCTCCTCCACCCAAATTTCCCTGGCAGTGGGATTTTAGGGGTGCCAAGGCAATGGGGGTTTCAAAAAGGGATTCCCCCACTGCCTATGGAATGGTTTTCTTCCCCCACACCCAGCGGCCGCTTCGGGGACCCTTGGAGAGTTGGGGTGGTTGTGGGGTTGGTGGTCCACAGGGACTGGGGGGGGGGTCCTCACCCGGGGAGGAGAAGGGGAAGTGCTGGAAAACATCCTTAAAAGGTCAAACTGGGGGTGTTGAGAGACTCCCCGAGGTCTGGGATGGGGATCCCCAAGTCCCAGGATCGCGATCCCTAAGCGCCGGGATAGGGATCCGCACGTCCCGGGGGTTGGGGCACCTCGAGGTCGGGTTTGGCTCCTGTGTCACCGGTACCGGCGTGACGCAGGGACGGGCAAAACGGGGCTAGCGCCGGGGAACCGGAAAGGCGAGGCTGGGATCCCCCGGTGCTCCCAGGGCCCTTCCTCCTACCCAGCCTCTCTCCCTCCCCCGGGGCTGGTGGACGTGGCCGTGACGCTGGTGGCACAACCGGTACCACAGCCTGCGGGCAAGCGGTGCTGGGACGGCAAGGCTGGTGTGGTGGGAGGAGATGTGGGGTTAGGCTTTCGACCACCGCAGCTCCACTTTTTGGCCTGTCCCCAGCTGGTGGCATCCCTGACAGGGTCTGAGGACATTCGGCGGGCCCCGGTTGTCACCGCGGCCCCGTCCCTGCATTGGGCACGGCGGTGGCCGACATCTGGGCTGCATTAAACGCAGCCTCTGCAGGGAAACGAGACAGGCTCTGCTTACAGGGCCGTGCTGGGGGGTGATTTATGCCCTGCTAAGTGCCAGCCAGCTCCATAAATCACCCTCCAATGGTCACCAGGGTAGTGCCAGTCCCCCTGTGCCGTGGGGGCTGCCGCTGTGCTGCCCAGCACAGGGTAGTCCTGGTCCTTCATCCAGCTGGTGGGGATGTGCTTACCCCAGCACAGATGGGACATCTGGGTGGCAGCTGGCTTGGCAGTGCTGTGACCCCCGAGTGGCATGTGGCTGGTGGGTGATGAAGGACACGGGGCCAGTCTGGGTATCATGGAATGGTTGTCCTGAGTGGGCACAGCTGTGTAGAGCTGCTGATCCATGTGAACCTGGCTGAGGTGGTGTCCCTGTGAGTGGGACATGCTGGTGCTGGCGATGGGTCTGGTGGTACCAGGGGATGGCAGAAGGATGTGCCAGCCCCTGTCTCAGTGTCCAGGGATGCATGGCCACCATCCCATGTGGGCATGGCCACGTAAAGCTGCCAACTCCATGCTCACCTGACTAAGGTGGTGTTGCCATGGGTGGGAGATGCTGGAGATGGCAGCGGGTCCATCTGTGCCAGTGGTTGGCAGAGGGATGTGCCATCCCCTGCCCCATCCACATGCATCACGGCACAGCCATCCTGAGCAGGCACAGACGTGAGATATGCCAGTCTCATGCCAACCCACGCAAGGTGGGGAAGATACCAGTGATGGCAGCAAGTTTCATGGTGCCAGGGGATGGAGAAAGATGTACCACATCAGGATCCGCAGTGCCACACGGGCTGGCACCGGGGATGCCCTGCCGTGCCATGGAGGCTGGTGCTGTGCACAAGTGCCGGTGTTGGCGATGGGCACTCCGTGGCTGTTGGGGTGCCTTGCGTCTCCGTGACCCATGCAGACACCAGGACACCTGCTGGGCGCCATGCCCACGCGGGGCTGCTGGTGCTTGCAGGGTCTGGTCGGCATTAAGGGGCCTGCCCCCTCCCCCCCAGCCTCACTGCCGGGGCCGTTGCCATCGAGCCGCTGGCTGCGGCGGGCTGGGAGCTCCAGGCCCAGCTCAGATGTGCCTCGCCGGAGGCTCGGCCGCAGCTATAAACACAGCCAGGAGCCAGGATGTAAACACTCCGCGCCGCGGGGACGGACGTGGGGCCCCCCAAAAACACCCACCCGTGGCGGGAGCCGCCGGGGAGCCGCTGAGTCCTGGGAGCACTGGGGAAGGGCTGGTGGTGCTCGATAGCTCCAGGAGAGATGGGGCAGGAGGGGTGGGACGGGAGCAGGCAGGTGGTGTCCCGTGGGATAGGATGGAGACCCTCACTGCCTTGGTTGCCGTTGGGGAGCAAGGACACTCGTGTGTCCCCCGACCGCGTGTGGGGACTGCTGCTGCCGTCCATGGCCAGGGCCAGGGGACAGGGCATCCTCTTGTCACCTCCGGGCTGCCACTGCCCCTGCCTGTCGGCACGGTGTCACCTCCTCGGTGCCACAGCGGCGCCTCCATAATGCCACGGCGGCATCCCGCTGGCCTTGGCAGGGTTAAACACCGGCACGCCGGGGGCAGACTCTGCCCCTGTGCCCATCACCCACTCCAAGACCCATGAAGTAGCCTGGGGCCACCTTGGGCTACCAAACCCCCCCAGCGACGGTGCGCGGGGAAGGGTTAAGCGCCGCTGGCCGGGGGTTGCGGGCTGGCGGTCGGTGCCCGGTGGCCACTGCCACACACACACACAGGGCTACTTTGTCCTCGGTGGCACGTTAATGCCTGGCCACCACGGGACCTCCAGGGCTGGGCTCTCCCANGTGGGTTGGGCTGGGGCTCTGCTCGCCGTTGGCCACCGGCCCATCAGATACGGCAGCTCTCGCCGCCGCGCCGGGGGCCGCGGGGCCGACTTGGCTCCGCCGTCCACTTGTGTGAGTGTGTCCCCCCCTCCCCTTCCCAGCTGCCAGCACCCTCCCCAGCCGAGCCCTCCCCACCGCAGGGTGATGGCTTTGCCACGAGGGTTTCGGGAAGGAGGCTCCGGGTGGTTTTGTGGGTCGCTCCTGACCTCAGCAGCTCTGCCCACAGCATGCCCAGGGAACAGCTCACCCGGCACCGCCGCTCGCCGGGAGGGCTGCCCAGCGGTGACAAGGCACCCGGGTGGGTGGCAGCGGATCCGCCGGTGTCGCCCCATGTGCACCCCACTGAAGGCGGGTAAGCAACGGCCCCGGTGCCTCGAGGGATGCCCATGGTGTCCTTCCACCCACCGTGACCCCTTGTCATCGGTGAGGTGGGCGCCATGCCGGCACTGCTTGATGATGCCCAGGTCCCACGTCCCCAGTTGCCCCCAGGGCCAAGCGGGTGACGTGGGGCAGCCACGCCAGGAGCTGCTTACGTGGGCTGGGAGCAGCCTGGCTGGGCTCCAGGGGCGGTTTTGAAACCCTCGGGCTCTTCCTCGCCGACGTCACCGCGATCCAGCTGTGTCGGCTCTGGGCCTCCCTTCTCCCCGCCACCCACACCCGTGCCCGTCGTCTGTGCCCGTGCCAAGACGTTCTCACCAGGGTGGGTGAGGGAGACTGGCTGCTTGTGGGGCACCCAGCGTGGCTGCATTACTGGCACTGATGTGCCATGGTCACCATCACCGCTGTGCCACCATGGCTGGTGTGCCATGGCCATGTCTGTGCCACTGTCACTGTTGTGCCATGGTCATGTCCATGCCACTGCTGTGCCATGGCCATTAGCATGCCACACGTTTTCTCATGGCTGTGTCTGTGCTGCTGTTCTGCCATGAACACCATCATGACACCTCTACTGCTGTGTCATGGTCAAGCCTGTGGCAATGCCACTGCTGTGCCATGGTCTTCACTGTGCCACCCATATTGTTGTGCAGTGCTGATGCCTGTGCCATGGTGACCATCAATGCTGTGCCACCTGCATTGCTTCATCATGATGGTTGATGGCTGTGCCACCACTGTGTCATGGTCACTGCTATGCCTTGGGCACCAGCATGCCTCATGCATTACTGCTGTGCCATGGTCATGTCAGTGCCACAGCTGCTGCTGTACCTGGCTATTGCTGTGCCACCTGTGGTGCTGTGCTATGGCTATATGTGTGCTACCACTGTGCCATGCCCACTATTGTGCCATGTCTGCCATTGTACCACCTGTATTGCTATGCCATGCCCATGCCACTGCTGTGCCATAGCCTCCACTGTACCATAGACACTCTCATGACACAGTCACTACCATGCCAGCTGCTTCTATACGATGATCCCTGCTGTGCCATGAACACTTGCTGTGCCATGGCTGTGCCTGTGCCGTGGCCACCCGTGTGCCACTACCTTTTCTGTGCACCTCACCATCTCCTGTCCCTCAGCCGGGTACCTTGCTTGGGCACCTCTTCATCCTCCTTCTCCTTTCTCCATCCTCTTCCTCCCTTCTCCATCTTCATCCTGGGACGCCACAGTGGCTCCATTCTGCTGCACCACCACCCCCATCCCAGTTCTCCCAGTTCCCAGCCGTGTTTGCTTTGGCCAGCACCAGTCTGCATCCCGCGCTGGAAACCGGAGCTGAGTCACTGACAGCGGCCCCCGGCCCACGCACGGCTGCGCCGACACGCGCGGGATGGACGGACACACAGGGACACGCCAGGACACGGGCAGGCGGCTGCACGTGCCTGCCGTGGGGCGCGGTGACGCGGCAGGGCACCCACGTCCGCCCCCGGGGTGCGCCTGCACGGGCATGTGCCATGTGTCACAGGTGGGCACGGTGCATCATGCGCCTTCATCCTGCGTCACGCGTGGGGGCCGCAGCACCCCTGCGCCATGTGCAGCACGCTGGCATGGTGCGTGGCATGTGTAGTGTGGGATGTGCCACACGGCCTGTTACACGCATGGTCTGCCACACGTGGCACATCACACACGTGTCATGCATGCATGGCATGTCACTCGTGGTGTGGCACGCCTGTGCAGTGTGTCACACAGTGTCACACACGTGTGACACATCGCGCATGATGGATGCCTGCTGCAGCACACACATGCTGTGCCATGCATGCGTGGCATGCCGCCTGTGGTGGTACACATACATATGGTGTCACAGATGGTGTGTCACACATGGACAGTGTGTCACATGTGTGCCGTGTCACACATGGTGCCAGCCATGTGTGCCATGTCACACACATGCTGTGTCACACATGGTGTCATCCATGCGTGCCATGTCACGCACGTGCTGTGTCACACGTGCAGTCACACAGCTTACCAATGTGCCCTGCAGGTGTGGCATGCCTGGCACATGCTGTGTCCCCGTGTGTCCCACGGGACGTGTCAGGCGTAGGCGTCGTGTCCCAGGGCAGAGCACAGCACATACCTGCGGGGCGTGTGTCGCGGCGTGGCGCTTGTGCGGTGTGCCACATGTACAGCATGGCACCTACACGCTGTGACCCACCCGCCGCCGGTGGCCTCGGGAGCAGCCCCGTTCTCCGCCGTGCTGGGTTTGGCAGGGCCGGGACTGGCATGTCCCCACGGACCCTCACGCGTCACCAGCTCTTGCGGGTGACGGGCAGAGGCGACGCGGGCTGGCACCGCGGGGCTGCCCACGCCGGGACCCCCAGCAGGTGCTGGCGGAGCTGTGCCGTTCGCTGCCGGGTGGCGCATCCAGGCGGAGGAGCTGCGGGGCCGAGGCGGTCGCGGCCGGGCTCGCCTGGTGCCAGCTGGCCGCAGCGCGGTGGCCGCGGAGCTCCGGGGTCCACTCTGACGTCAGCGGGGCTGGGGTCACCCCGCGATGACGGCCACGGCGCTGCTGGCTTCCGGCAGCCTGCGCGAAGGGCGAGCCGCAGCCACCACCTCGGGGCCGCTCCTCACCTCCCGGCAGCTCCGAGGCGCCTCGCCGGGGTTAATGGTGGGGGAAAGGACCCCGCCGTGCCCAGGGCTGCCAGGGTCCCCGGCTGGCACTGGTGCCGATGGCGAGCGAGTCGCTGTGCCCAAATATATCCTGTCCCGGCGGGAGCCCCGCGAGCTGCCCCAGCTCCACACCATATAAAGGATTGTTGCTGCGGCCTGGGCACCGAGGGGGGCATGGGCACGCTGGCACGGGGACCGAGGCCAGGCGGGGGTCCCCGCAGCACCACATGGGCTGGTGGCATCGCTGTGGGCTAATGGCGCTGCTCTGGTTGTGCTGAGGTGTGAGCTGTGTGGGCACAGGGGATGCCAAGTTGTGCTGTGCCAGGAAAGGTGCTGAGCTGCCCTGTGCCTGGGGATTTCGAGCTGCCTGGTGCCAGGGAAGTTGTTGAGCTGCCCCGTGCCAGGGGATTTTGGAGCTATCCGGTGCAAGGGTGATGCTGAGCTGCCTGGTGCCAGGGCAGTGCTGAGCTCTCCTCTACAAGGGAAGGTGCTGAGGTGCACAGTGCCAGGGGGTGCTGAGCTGGCCTACGCCAAGGGATTTTGGGCTACCCAGTACCAGAGAAGATGCCTGGGCTGCCTGGTGCCAGGGAAGGTGCTCAGCCTCTGGTGCTAGTGCAATGCTGAGATGCTCTGTGCCAGGGGATTTTGAGCTAGGGGATGTTGAGCTCTCCTCTGCCAGGGAAGGTGCTGAGGTGCCCCATGTCAGAGGATTTTTATGCTACCTGGTGCCAGGAAAGGCACTGAGCTGCACTGTACCAGGCAATTTTAAGCTGCCCTGTGCCAGGGAAAGTGCCGAGCTGCCCTGTACCATGGTATCCTGAGCTGCCCTGTTACAGGGTGGTGTTGAGCTGCTTGGTGCCAGGGCATTTTTTAACTGCCTGGTGCCCATAGGGATGCTGAGCTGACAGATACCAGGCAATCCAAGCTGCCTGCTGCCAGGGGATGCTGAGTTACCCAGTGCCCATGGGAATGCTGAGCTGCCCAGTGCGAGGGCAGGTGCCCAGTGCCCTGTTGCAGGTGTGGGTGCCCTTTGCTTCACCTCAGCTGCCCTGCTCTCACAGGGACAAGGTTGGCAGTGCCAGGTGGGATCAGAGCATTCAAGGCTCCCTAGGTCCAAAGATGGGCAGAAATGCCCCCTTACTCCTCTCTATACCCCTCCACCCTGAGGTGCCCTATCCCTGCAGGAGACTCTTGGGGCATCTTCACCTTCCTGTGTGCCGCCCTTTGCAACCTGCCAGCGCTGCCAGCCCTGAACTGCAGCGAGGAGCTGGGCACCAGCCAGTCCATCCAGAAGACCTACGACCTCACCCGCTACCTGGAGCACCAGCTCCGCACCCTGGCTGGCACCTATGTGAGTAGAGGAGGTCATCCAACTCCACCTCTGCCCCCTGGCACCAAGGCCTTACCCTATCTGCTCACCTCCCAATGCCCATCTCTCCATGGAGATGCCCAAGGGTGGTTTGTGCTCCCTGGAGTGGATACATGTGACTCAGGGTGCCCACCAGTGTTATGGTTGCTCTTACACATGGTCCATGGCTGTTCCTACACACATGCCCAAGTGCTCATCACTCTCCCATGCCAAGGGCCACGGAAATATCTCATCAACCAAGGGCAGGGATCCCGGGAGCCGCCCTGTGCCTAGAGGGCACAGGGCGGCTCCTGGGGTCCCTACCCTTGGCCCAGGGTGCATCCATGGGTGCAGACATGGGTGAAGGCATCTACCTCACCCTGCCCTCTGGCAGCTCCAGCTCATGTGGAGGTTCCCTGTCTCTGCCCTGACGTGCCCCTGGTGCTGCCAGCTCAGCTCTGACGGTGCCAAGTGATGATGAGGGTGGCAGAGCTGTGGGGTTGGGTATGGGAGATGTGGAGAGCTAAGACGTGGTGGACATGGAGAGGTAGGGGACATGGGATGTGGGATGTGGTGGGTATGCCCACCTGGGGAACTGAGGTATGGTGGGCATGCCCATGACCATCTGGGGGACATGGAGAACCAGGGCATGGTGGCCACAGATAGCAGGGATATAGACATCTGGGATGTGGTGGGTATGGAGAGCAGGGATATA
The DNA here is from genome assembly GCA_013399055.1 of Ramphastos sulfuratus. Taxonomy (NCBI): domain Eukaryota; kingdom Metazoa; phylum Chordata; class Aves; order Piciformes; family Ramphastidae; genus Ramphastos; species Ramphastos sulfuratus. Next base: position 9,317 of record WBNM01013175.1, on the reverse strand, counting down.
GATGTCTGGGACATGGTGGGCATGAAGACCAAGGCATGAAAGGGAAGGGGATGTGGTGGGCATGTCCACCTGAAGGTCATGGAGCCCTGGCACCTGAGGGACATGGTGGTCAGGGGGACATGGAGAGCTGGGATGTGGGGGACATGGAGAGTGGGGATATGGTGGGCACATCCTCTTGGGGACACGGAGGGGGAGGGCATGTAGGCATGGGGACTTGGGACGTGGTGGGCATGGGGACTTGGGACATAATGGGCATGGGGACTTGGTATGTGGTGGGCATGGGGACTTGGGCCGTGGCAGGCAGTGAGACATGGAGGTGTGCGATGTGTGGGGGGCAGAGGCTGGGCACGTCCAGCTGGGAGACAGAGACTGGGACCTCGGTGGTCACGGAGTCTTGTGGTGCAGCAGGCAGAGCTCCACAGACACTGGGGACAAGGTGGGCACCCTCTAACCCCAACGCCACCCTGGGTGCCACCCCGTGACCCCTGACGGCCGCCCTCTGTTTTGCAGCTGAACTACCTTGGCCCACCCTTCAATGAGCCTGACTTCAACCCGCCGCGGCTGGCCCGTGCCGAGCGGGTGCCCAGTGCCACGGTGGACTTGGATCTGTGGCGAGGCTTGACCGACAACGCCCGGCTGGCTGCCAACTACCGCGCCTACAGCCGGCTCCTCTGCTACCTGCGGGCGCTGGACGGGCAGGCAGGCACCGCTGAGCTGCGCCACCGCCTCGGCCACTTCTGCTCCAGCCTCCAAGGCTTGGTGCTCAGCATCGCCGGCGTCATGTCCTCCTTGGGTTACCCTCTGCCAGCTGGACCGGTCGGGCCGCCGGCGCCCCCTGGCACCGCTGTGGCACCTAATGACTTCCTGAAGAAGATGGACGACTTCTGGCTGCTGAAGGAGCTGCAGACTTGGCTGTGGCGCTCGGCCAAGGACTTCAATCGCCTCAAGAAGAAGGTGCCGCCGGCCGTGGTCACGCTGCGTCTGGAGGCCAGGGGCTTCTGACACCCCCTGATGCCCACCCCCTTGCCCCTGCATTGCTGGCATGGGGATGGGGCTCACCCCGATGGGCCACCACATGTCCCACTGCCAACTCGCTGTGCCTTGTGGGGTGGTGTTCCTCACCCAAAGTGCCACCCAGGCCACCCATGTCCCCTCTCCATCACCAGTGTGCCTTCAGAGATGGCTCTGTTGGCCCCAGAGTGCCACCACAGCCACTCATGTCCCCTCTCCACCACCAGTGTGCCTTCAGAGATGGCTCTGTTGGCCCCAGAGTGCCACCACAGCCACCTCACATCCACATCATCACCACATTGGGCCTTAAGAGAGCAGGATCTTGACCACAAGTGCCACCCATGTCCCTACTCCAACACCAGTGTACCTTGACAAATGGGTCTCCTGACCTCGAAGTGCCACCAAAGCCACTCCGTAGCCCCAGCACCATCACCATCACCACCATGCTGTGCCTTAAGGGATGGGGATCTTGACCACAAGTGCCACCAAAGCCACCCAGCTCTGTCCCCTCTCCAGCACCAGTTTGCCTTGAAGAGATGGGTCCCCTGACCCCCAAACTGCCACCAATGCCACTACACAGCCCCACTGTTGTCACACTTGTGCCTTAAGGGACAGGGTATCTGACCCCAAGAACCACCACAGCCCTCATCCTCACCATCACCAGTGGGCCTTGAAAAATGGGTCCTGTGACCTTAAGGTGCCACCACAACCCTGCTGCATCCTCATCATCACCTTGCTGTACCTTGAAAATGGGTCTCCTCACCCCAGGTGCCACCAAAGCCACCTCCCACATCCCCTCTGTCACCACGTTGTGCCTTAAAGGACAGGGATCTTGACTGCAAAGTGCCACCACAACTACCCTTGTCCCCACTACCTGTACCTCAAGGCAGGGTTGGTGCCACCACCCTGTCCCCGCTCCACCAGGCCACCCCATTGTCCCCACACCCATGGTGCTGGGGTGGCCACTAACCTCTTCCCCCCTGCCCCACAGCAGCAATAAGCCCCTCCCCACAAAGGCTTCAGTCTGGGTGCAAGCCCCACCCACCCCAACAAAAAGGACCAATCCTCTTCATGCATAGGCTTAAGCCCCTTCCCCTGGAGCAATAGGCTCCACCTTCTCTGGCAGTACTCCCCCGCCCCGCTCACCTGCCTGTCTAGGAAACCCCTCCTTTTCCTATAACAAGCCACGCCCCTTTTC
>WBNM01013174.1:16200-34509 GCA_013399055.1 Ramphastos sulfuratus | reverse complement strand
AGTCTCCATCTCTCGAGATATTCGATATCCGTCTGGACATGTTCCTGTGTGATCTGGTATAGGAGATCTTGCTCTGGCAGAAGGGTTGGACTGGATGAACTTTCAAGGTCCCTTCCAGCCCCTGACATTCTGTGATTCTGTGACAGACAAAGGAGATCATATGAGCCAGTCAGGTGAGTCGGGCAGAGGAATACTGCAGTGTGAAGCCCACAGATATTGTAACCACTCCACTGAGTTACAACACAAAGTAAATCAATGAGCCAATCCAAAAGGAGCTGCCAGCTCGACAGGCTGGTGGGGCAGGGTCTGGCTCACGGGAACATGCAACTATTGGAATGCAACACATGGAGTGAAGTAACTTTCCTTATTTAAAATTTCTGAGGCTTTATAGACTAAATCTATCCACTGCTCCACCTCAGCAAGAGTGAAAATGCAGCACATTTGAGAAAGATCTGAAATTTTCCTTCTTGTGAGCATGCAAATGGTGCCACAGGGCAGGAGAGAGTAATATGCTAGACACAGCTGCACATCAGCCTTCACAGAGGCTGAACTTCCTCCTTCCCATAGAATCACAGTATAGTTTGGGTTTGAAAGGACCTTAAAGGTCATCTAGTTCTAGCCACCCTGCCATGGGCAGGGACACCTTCCACTAGAACAGGTTGCTCAAGACCCCATCCAACCTGGCCTTGAACTTTTTTAGGGAGGGAGCATCCACAGCTTCTCTGGGCAATCTGTTCCACTATCTCAGCATTCCCACAATGCAGAATTTCTTCCTAATATCTAATCTAAATCTACCTTCTTGAGTTTGAAACTGTTACCCACCCGCCCCCCACCCCCTATACTATGACTACACTGACAGGCTTCCAGAGAGTAACTGTGTCACAACTCCACCACAAAACCCTAATAAATAATTCATTACATCTCCCATTTCTTATTTCACATGTGAATACAGAGTAATCTGTGTCTATTAAAATACTCAGAGCCTGCAGAACAAACAAGGACCTCTAGAAAGTGCCTGAATCTGTTACTGAGCTCAGTGGTCTTGGTTGACATATGAACACTAGGGTTGGCCTGGTCTTGGACATAGATGTCATTCCAGTAGGGCAGGGTCAGGCAGTTGCATGGGGAGGTTTTGGGACCAGGAAGCCTGGAAGCTCCAAAGTACACATATAGGCATACCACTGAACAACTCATCAGCCCAGCACAAGTGAAACAGGGCCACAGGCTCTTGCAGACCAAGCTGGGGCTCCTTACTTCTCCCCACAGCTTGGGCAGCTCCTCCAGATGGAGGCAGCAGATAGTTGTAGACCTTTGTAGCATTGCGCACGCAAGGATGCTTGATGTAGATTCACCACGAAGAGTGGAGAGCAGCAATGTTGCCTTCCTGCCCCACCAGCCAGGGACTGCTTTCAAGATAGATGCATGCTAGCAGAGGAAATTTCATTTTATCTCCCTTCCCCACACATACAGGGCACAGGACACNAGAGCTTCATCTAAACTTCCAGCCGACTGAGTTTTAGCCTGGGTCATTTTACAAAGTGTGGGGGGGCGGGTAACTCCCAAACCCACATCAGCAGCCCTCTTTTTTTTTTAGCTGGCAGAGAACACAACACAGCCCTTCTTTCAGCAGCAGCTCCCAGTGATCCCTCAAGTTAGGCTGAGCCTTGAAGACATTGCACAGAGGTTCAGCTCTGCCAAACAGACCCTTTGCAGGGCTTCAGTTGGCTTTTCCTCTCTTGCTTGGGCAAATCTTCCACTAACCAAACTGAGGGGCAAAAGCATACATGCAGAAACTCCCAAAAGCCAAAGGAAAGAGAAATGTGGAACAACGATCCTGAGAGTGGCCCAAAAGCAGGGATGGGTAGCAGGGTATGTTGGTGCTTAGTCAGCCCAAGTTATCATTTACTCAAATTCAGATCATTTAAATAGACATCCCTCCAATGGGGATAGAATAACCAAGCATCTTAAACACCATTGCTGTTTGGGAGCTGTTGGGAAAGAAAGGTGTGTATTTGGGGTGTGTTTTTGCCTGCAGAGAAGATTTGTTAGTTCTTGAAAGTGGTGATTTGGGAGAAACTAGCGATGGTGCAAAGTCATTAGAGATGGAGGTCAGAGATGTTGTAGAGATTGAACTTGTTACAGGAATATTTTATAGCCCACCTGACCAAAACTGAACAACTGGACTGTGAAATGATTGAGCAAATAAAAAGAAGCCATAAAAATGCTGGAGTGATAGTAATGGAAGATTTTTAACTACCAGAGCACAGGCTGGAGTCCATTAAGTGCATGAAATAGGGTTGGAGGTATGTCAGAATGTGTGGCTTACAGTGGATATTTTTTAAAGCACTCATTAAATGCCCTAGCGGCAGTTATCTGGGTATTAAATAACACAGAGAATAAATACATCTGCCCCAGCACCACTACACTGGGTATTATTAGGAGCTGGATGTAAGGGACTGTACATAAGAACTGCAGGAAAACAAACCCCACCTGAGCACACAGCCCCCTAGAACATCTCTGGGCACCATCTCCAGGTCCTTTCTCCATAACCAGTGGTACATGAGCATCTTTCTGGGAGGGCTGCTGTGAACTAGTGCCTTGGGATGCACCGTAACATTGGGGCTAGAGATGGACATGGAGGACATAAGCAATAGTTTGATAGGCAACTAAGGAAATCAGATGGAAATTTTTCATTTAATTATTTTTTTCATCTTTTTCACTGTTAAACATTTGACACCTGTCATAGATGTTCCGATTTGCTATCTCAGGATTTACCAGAAAAAAATGAGCTACGCTGAGATACTGATGTTATTTGAATTCATAGAGTGGTAAACAGTGACATAAGCACTCAGGATCTGCTTTTGCAAGGCCAAGCTGGCAAACTATTCTCAGTGTCTGACCAGTCTTCCACCTCATCACCGCCAACACTCTGGAAAACCTTTCCCAGCAAAATTTTCAGTTCTGCCTAGCAAACAACTGTTTTACATGCTTGAGTCCTCAGTGACTCATTACTATGGATTTGTGGAACTTGGGAAAACTGATGATACTTTATCTTCAAAAAATTATTCTGCTGGGTTTTTTGGGGGCCCATTTGTAAATGAAATTTACTTGATGTAAAATGTCAGTCTCATTCAAGACTCTAATCCCTACTGAGATTTTGAGAATACAGCTATTTTCACCTGGAAGGTAGGGAAATATTTTGAGTTATTAGAGGTGGAATTATTTTAAACACCTGTGAGATATACAAGGCTCTCAGCATGTGTTACTGCCTCCATGTGATGCCTGGCAAATGTTACAGGCACCACTCCTCCTGACTTAAGCTTTCATTAAAAAAAAAAAAAAGAAAAAAAAAAAAAGAAAAAGGAAAAGAAAAAGGAAAAAAAAAAAAAAAAGGAAAAGGAAAGCCTAACAGGTAATTGTGTTTGTGAGTAGCAAGTATTATATGTAACTCCTACTGCCATTCATGGTTTTGTTTTAATCTAATTTAAGGTCAAATCATCTTTAATGTGATGTGACANAAAAAGAAAAAGAAAAAAAGAAAAAGAAAAAAGCCTGGAGTTTTTGAGGGCAGATTCCATGATGCATTAGCACAGGACTCTGCCCTGCTTTGGGATGCTGCAGGAATGCTGCAGATCCAGCAGTGCAGTCCTGGGAATGGTCTGGATATAGGAAGTGGTTTTTGGGACGAAGGAAAAGCACTGGAAGTTGTATATTCCAGTAATGGAAGGAGGCCTGCAGGAGAGATGGAGAGGGACTTTTTACAAAGGAATGGAGTGACAGGATGAGGGCTTGTGGTTTCAAAATGCAAGAAGATGGATTTAGAGTAGATGTTAGGAAGAAATTCTTTCCCATAAGGGTGGTAAGGCACTGGAACAGGTTGCCTAGAGAAATTGTGAAGGCTCCAGTCCTGGGAGCTTGGACAGGGCCTTGGAACCTGGCTTTGTAGGAGGTGTCCCTGCCCATGGCGGGGGAGTTGGAAATAGGTGATCTTTAAGGTCCCTTCCAATCCAAACCATTGCATGATTCTATGATTCTATTCTCAATGGTACCCTAAAGTTTTGCTGCCTCATGTATGTTTTTAGGATTGAATGTCTTGTCCTGGAATCAGTTACCTCTTGATAGTCACCTCAGAAACACTGGGGATTTTTCCCACTCCTTCCCTACATATTCCTCAGCAAGTGTTGGGCTTTCCAACCATGGAAAGAGACCAAAAATCCATCATGTAAAGAGCAAAAGGAACACTGGGAAGAGATGAGGCTGGTAAATCTCTTCTTAATACCAAATAATCTGATAAAGCAATGTTTTATAAACAGTTCTACTTCTCCCTCCTGCTTCTCCAGCTGAAAGGCACATCAGGTCTCTGAAGGCTGGGAATTCAATTGTTATCAGAAAATTTATTAATGGTCACTTTATATCTATTTATTTCTGTGTCAGCCTTGTCCTTTAGCTCTTTTCCCCAACTTGTGTTCGTTGCCTTGACATTTATCAGTGAACAATCACATCCTATCTCAGTATTATTTTGCTGGCCTGAACAATCCAGCTTTTTTTGTCCTCTCCTGAAATCTCAGCTTCCAGAGCTGCAGCTAGTCATGGGTGCAGCTACTTCTCCTTGAGTGGATCCCAAATGGAATCATGCAGAAGCAGCTGGATTCCCACAGATAGGAGCAACCTCACTGTACTACTTTAAACACTTTCACAATATCACATCACAGCTCAAAATCCTCTGGGACTGCCAAGTATAGCCAGATTGTTCATTCGCCTGTGTGTCACAGAATCACAGAATGTCAGGGGCTAGAAGGGACCTTGAAAATTCATCTAGTCCAACCACCCTGCCTGAGCAGGACCACCTATACCAGGTCATGCAGGAACGCATCCAGGTGGGTCTTGAATGTCTCCAGAGGGAGACTCCACAACAGGGGCAGCCTGTTCTAGTGTTCTGTCACTCTCACAGGGAAAAAATTCCTCCTCATGTTTACATGGAATTTCCTATGCCTCATCTTCCACCCACTGCCCTTTGTCCTGTCATTGAGCATCACCAGGAAGAGCTTGGCTCCATCCTCTTGGCACTCATCCTCTTTACATATTCGTAAACATGAATGAGGTTGCCTCTCAGCCTCCTCTTCTCCAAGCTAAAAAGCCCCAGCTCCCTCAGTCTTTCCTAATAAGGAAGATGTTTCACTCCCTTAATCATTTTTGTGTCTCGGCGCTGCACTCTTTCAAGCAGTTCCATGAAGTCTTTCCTTGAACTGAGGGGCCCAGAACTGGACACAACATTCCAGATGCAGCCTCACCAGGGCAGAGCAGATGGGTAGGAGAACCTAGCCTGTGAACGTCATCTTATGACAGCAGTTGTCATTGTTTGTCCCTAAGGACTCAATAATATCCTTTTTTACAGTCCCAGTCCCAAATTCCATGTATACAACATGGCAAGCTCTTGTATGGATGGCGTTTTTAATTCTGTGCTATCTGCAAACTCAGTTAGCATGGTTCTGCTCCCCAAGGCCATTACTGGGAATATTATACAGGATAGCATCAAGACCAGTCTGTAGGGAATGCCACTGATGATCTCCTTCTAACATGATGTCCTCCCTGGTAATGCAATCTGTTCTCTTCTCCACCTATTGCTCACTCCTTATCAACCTCTCACATTTCCCACTAATCTCCACTGCCTTCATTTTAACTATAATTTCCCATGTGGTGCCATAACAAATGCTCTGCTGAAGTTCATGAAGATGAGACCTACTGCATTTTCTTTGTCAAGAAAATCAGTTATTTTATCAGAGAAAAATATCAGGTTAGTGTGGACAAAAAAAAGATGTATGTTATACTATTTTCCACTCCATCCTCTTTTCCAAATGATTGAGTTAATTAAATTAAAGCTTTTAATTACTGTTTGTCTCCAAACAGCACCTGAAGCCTTGCACATGTTGAAATCATAAAATCACAGAATGGTGAGGGTCAAAAAGGACCTCTGGGGATCCTCTACTCCAATTCCCCAGCTAAAGCAGGGTCACCCAGAGCAGGTTGCCCAGGATTAAAATGGGCTGGGTTTGAAATCTCTACTGAGAAGGAGAATCAACATCCTCTCTCGACTGCCTACTCCAGGGCTCTGGCATCATCACAGGAAGGAATTGTTTCCTTACGTCCAAATGGAACCTCCTGGGTTCCAGGTTGTGCCCATTGTCCCTTCCCCTATCATTGAGCAACACTGAAAAGAGTCTGGCTCCACCCTCTTGGCCTACCATATTTATCTACCAATGGTAGATTTATCTACCATTTAGATATTTATAGGCATTGAGAAGATCCCCTCTCAGGCTGCTCTTCTCCAGGCTAAACAGCCCCAAGTCTCTTAGGCTTTGTTCCTCACAGAGATGCTCCAGTTCCCTCGGCATCTTTGTAGCCTCTGATAGACTCCTTGTCTCTCTTGAACTGGGAAACACAGAACTGGACACAATACTCCAGGTGTGGCCTCACTAGGGCAGAGTAGAGGGGGAGGAGAACTTCTCTCAACCAGCTGCCCACACTCTTCTGAATGCACCCCAGGAGACGACTGTCCTTCCTGGCCACAAGAGCACATTGCTGGCTCATGGTTAACAATCAGTCCTTAGTTGTTGAGATCATCACTCTCTACTCTCAAGTGCAGGTACTGTGTGTGTACAGCACCATCTGCCATTAGAAACTGTACTAATCCCTCCTAATCTGAGCACACCAAGCAGCTTCAATATTGCTTCTGCTTGAAACAATAGACAGTTGTACAGCTTGATTTCTGAAGCCACTCAGACTCTGTGCTCCTGCCTTATACTATCACCTTTCTTGAAAAACCACACAATAAAAACATTGATTTTTGGGATCATACTTTGATTATTCCTACCCTCTCTATATAGTCTTCACTTCTTGCTCTTCTTACCCCTACAAAGTCATGGGATGTCTTTTATTTTACCTTGAAAATTCTACTTTGACTGAGGCTTTGTCAGTTCATTCCTGAACACCTTCAAGCATCTACCCACCTGGGATTACTGGCCAATGGCCAGCTGAATATGAGCCAGTGTGTGCCCAGGTGGCCAAGAAGGTCAATGGCATCCTGGCCTGTATCAGCAATAGTGAGGCCAGCAGGACCAGGGAAGTGATTGCCCTCCTGTACTCATTACTGGTGATGCTGCACCTCAAATATGTGTTCGGTTTTGGGACCCTCACTGAAAGAAGGACATTAAGGTGCTGGAGGGTGTCCAAAGAAGAGCAACAAAGCTGGTGAAGGGTATAGAGCACAAGTGTTAAGAGGAACAGCTGATGGAACTGGGGTTCTTTAGCCTGGAGAAAAGGAGGTTGAGGGGACACCTTTCCCAAAACAGTTGTTCATTCCTGGAACAGGCTGCCCAGAGTAGCGGTGGAGTCCCCACCCTGGAGTGATTTCAAAGTCAAGTGGATGTGGTGCTGAGGGATATGCTTTAGTGGTGACTTGGAACTGCTGGGTTAAGGGTTGGACTTGAAGCTATCTTCAGGACCTAGTCGTTTATTAAAAACAACTGCTGCATCCCTTGCCTGTGCATCCATTCCCATCCAGAAAGGAATTGGTGCTAAGTGAGACATGGTTTAGCACCGCACTTGGTAGAGCTAGATAATGGTTGGACTTGATGATCTTAAAAGTGTTTTCCAAACAAAATGATCCTATGACCCTATGAGTCATTTCTATACCCACCTGCCTTGTTTGATAAGGTCCTGCCATGTGTGAGTACATGGAAAAGTGGAGTTGGCCTCTATGCCTTGGCCTCCATGCCTATGATCACACAACTAAACAGGAAAAAGGGGTCCAGTAACAGGACCAGTGTACAGGTTTTGCTGCTTGCCCAGGGTTTTGGGTACTTTCTGTGACATTTTAAGACAGTTTCAGGGCTGTTTTTGAGGTAAATTCACAAAGCCAAGCAACACTTTACCTGGGCTTTATGCACATTCCTAATAGCTCTTGCTGAAATCCATCGTATTGATGAGACTCAGAACGCCGTGCAGTAAAAAAAGCAGAATTAGCACTTCAAGTTTCAATAATGGGATGAAGTAGCATTAGGAAAAGAAAAGGAGGGGGGAAAAAAAAAATTAGCTCATCCACCCAAATCACTGTAACACTGTAACAGACACTGCTGAGAACAGAATAATGAAGAGTAGCCAGGATTGCACAGCTACAAAAGATTTCATTCTCTAATTGTCAAAAAGCATTAAACATCAACTATTTATTGTGCAGGAGAGTAAGGACACACACATACACACACACACACACAGAGACTTCAGTGAATCCCTTCACCAGAGGTTGTCCCTAATTGTCATGCATAGATTGCAACCAGAGGTTACTGAGCGAAATTTGTTTGCATTTATTAATCAAAAGGAGTCAAAGGCACACAAAGATATCATCAAGGCTCCCTTGTGCTCGGGGAGGCTGACAACTGAAATTCTTGATGAAGTGTTTGCAGAATGTTTGCAATCTGTTCAGAGCCTTTTTACTTTGCAGGTGCAAACCTTTCTATCTGTTACATCAAAGAAACAATTGAAAATTAAACATAGTAAACATCGCCGCACAGGTTTTAATCTCCCATTTCTACAGGACAAAGGGAGTGGTGTAATTAATTTCAAAGCAGTGTTTGAGTTCTTTCAATATTCATTTGCGCACATTAGCATGTCATTAGCTATGTTTTAAACACTGATCCTTATTTCCTTCTCCCACACACCTTTCTTTTAGACCCTTTGTTAAGAAAAAATAATAAATAAATGGGAAAGTTGTACTTCCTGGGAGATGCCTTTCATGCTAAAGCATCCACCCATGGATAATTACCTTGCTCAATGAAATAGATTGGGGGAATAATGTATGGCTTTTGAGGTAAAGCAGAGGCAGCAGAAAATAGATGAAGAGAGATAATTCTTTTCAGCGATGTTAAGAACTTGCAGGGGCACAGACACTCTCACTGAGTTGTGCTATCATGCCTCGTGAATAATGTATTTTATTATATCCATTGTGGTTATCTTTTAATATGTTAATAACACTTCTAACACTCTTTCCCCCACCCCCCCCTTGTTCTTTTCTGTAGTTTTAAAAACTCTTTCTTTTATTAAGATGTAACAAACGGAGATGCAATGGATAGATACGTATTCCGGTGGTGACTAACTAGCAAAAAGATTTTCTTGTAAGTTTAATTTTAAACACAGCTCTGTTTGAACAATGTCTACAAGGTAATTTCAGCCATCTATCCACAGCATTTCCTGTAGCATTTCCGAGCTGACTCCTAATAACATCCTCCCCCTTAGGTATATTAATTTTATACATCCTGAACAGGAGATTGAACAGTCCTCGAGCAGCCACACAAGGTCATTGACACGAACAAAAATAGAACCTTTCATTGTGCTTTTATCAAGTCAGGCTGGCGCTTGTATCAGTCCGTGTGGGCCTGAGCAGCACGGAGATTTGCTGGAGTTTCAGATGCAATTGTCTTCAAGAACCATTCAGCTCAATTTGGATTGAAAATATTACTTAGGAAACAATGAGCCTTTCAGACGCTTCGGCTGTCTTTCAGCTAAAGCATATAATTTTGGTGTTGGGAGTGAGGTATGAAAAGTGCCATAAATGTACACAGACTGTCTGTCTGTCACAGGGGGAGGGCAGCAAAATCCAAGCCGTCCTGTCCTACAAGGACCGTTGATGCGCTCATACTGCCCCTCTTAACTATGGGCAACAACACACCAAGTGCCTTAGCAGGAATTCTTCCTGATGGGAAATGATAGAATCATAGAATCATTGGATTGGTTTGGCTAGAAAAGACCTTTAAGATCACAGAGTCCAACCATTCTCTAACTCTACCAAGTCTGGTGCTCAAACATGTCCCTCAGCATCACATCTTTGTGGTTTTTAAACTCCTACAGAGATGGGGATTCAACCGTCTTCCTGGGAGGCCTGTTCCAGTGTTTGAGAACCTTTTCAGTGAAGAAGTTTCTTACCAATCTAAACCTCCTCTGGTACAATTTGAGACCATTTCCTCTTGTCCCATCACTTTTTACTAGGAAGAAGAGACTGACACCCACCTCACTCCAACCTCCTCTCAGGTAGTTGTAGAGTGTAAGAAGGTCTCCCTTCAGCCTCCTTTTCTCCAGACTGAACAACTCCAGTTCTCTCATCTGCTTCTCAGAAGACTTGTGCTCTAGATCCTTCACCAGCTTTGTTGCTGGTGTGTTCCAGCACTTCCGTATCTTTCTTGTAGTGAAAGTCCCAAAACTGAACACAGTACTCAAGCTGTGATGCCCTCACTAGGGGCACAATTCCCTGCTGGTCACACTACTCCTGGTACAGGGCAGGATGCCGTTGGTCTTGTTGGCCACCTGAGCACACTCCTGGCTCATATTCAGCTGGATATCCCATCAAATCTGGTGGCAACTCCCTTGACAGCTCCCACACAAGCCTGACAGGCAACAGCAGCACACCTGTCCTCTCCTCACCAACCTCTTCTAGCTGAGAATCAGCTTAAGCTTTGAATCTCCACTTCATCTGTGATTTCAAAGTGCTCAGCAAAAGCCCTAAGCACAGGGACATATGATGTCTCCAGAAAGGCAGATGAGTGTATTTACCTGCTCCTTCCTGCTTGCATCAGAGCTTTATTTCACCCTCTCCAGAGCTGACCAAGAGATTGTCACAAGGAATAGTCCTAGTGCAGCAGGAAGGATGACTTGCTGGATCTTCACTTATGAATTGATCCTTTGCATTTATGCAAAGATATTATACATGCACCCTCAGAGAGCTTCTCAGTGCTACCTAGGTTGGTGATGATTCAAAGCAGTACTATGTAGCACTGACCCAATGGCCTGACCACAGCTCATGGTGTCATAGGGTTTTGTTTAAGAGTGCAACAGACTGACATTATCTTACTTTACTCTTTTTCTAAGGAAAAAGGGCAGTAAAATAATAATGCTCTTGCTGAATTGGAGAAGAAAATACAGAAAGGTTGTATTTTAAAATGTGCAGGAAAAGATACGGCATACACGAATCCTTAACACCTAATACAGATAGAGAATACATGAGAATTCCCCAAAACCTTCCCCTCAAGCAAACCAAGACCCACCAAAGCCCCAGTGCTCATTTTTTCCCATCCCCCATTGTCTCCCAGTGAGGCCCCAAGCAGGCGAGATTCACTGCGGCCCACGGCTCTGAAGGCCACAGCCTACAGTGTAGTCCTACATAGTCACCAGATAAGGATCCCTCTGGAGAGCTGAAAAGGCAGGAAGAGAGCGAATTGACCTTGCTGCCTACTTTTAAAATGTTTGCAGGATTATGGGATTGAATAACAAAATTACGCTATCTGGGGTGACCAGTCCATCCCCTGTGACGGATCGTGGTCTTTGTAGCTTTTTAGGAAATCTGGGATAACCTGGAACCCCTCAAACCACAACACATGGGCAGGTGACAACACAGGTGACAAGGCAGGCAGTGGCAGTGTAGGTTAGTGAGCTGGCAAATTTCCCTGGGGCAGTCAAGGAAAGAGGTGGGTACTTCATAATTACTTAATTACCTGAACATCTTCACTCTTGTCTCAGGCTTTTCAGCAAGAACAAGTAAATACATGCAAAAATGCTAATTAAGCCTGGCTGGAACAAGAGGAGGGACTCAATTGTCATCTGTACCATAAGAATATCGAACTCCCCAAGTCTTCCTGTGCTGTTCAGAGGGAGGAAGGAGGGAATATGGGTTTAACAAGACAAAAATACCTTCCTGAGTAACTCTGAGTTTTGTTAAATACTGCAAGTATTCCCACCCTTAATGACACACATGTAGGATAATTAAATGAGCAAATGGTCCCCTAACAGTCATCTCCCTGTGTCACAAACCACAGCAAGAATATACACTTCAAATACACATATTCCTAGGCCCAATGGAGCCCAATTGACAGTTCTAGTTTAGCTTCCCAGAGTCACAAAGCCTGATGGAAAAAGTAATATTAATAGGATGCCTCCCCTCTCCCCTCTTTGAAAGAAAATTAGGCAGAAAGAGTGAAAAAGGTAAAACACCCAAAGAAAAAATCCCTCACTGATTTTGGAAGTTAAAAAAAAACCAAAACAAAACAAAACAAAACAACTTTAACAATAAATAACAGATAATTAAGGCAAAGGGGAGTTACAAAGGTATAAGGGAGGGAAAACAGATACAAAAATACATACAAAACCAGACTGATGGCAATGGATTGCCTGGATGGAGGTGGATTGCAGGAGGTAGCTGCTCAGCCATGTGGTTAGCTGGCCAGGTGGCTAAGCAGGAGCAGCTGCAGCAAGGAGGTGTTGGTCAGGCGAAGCAGGAAGCAGCACAAGCAAAAACAGTAAGTTCACCTGTCTCTTACAGGGTTGCAGGCAGAAGTGGCAGTGGGCTAACCTTTTACCTGGAGTGGTTGGGGCACCTGGGAGCTCAGGTTCCAGACCACTCCCCTCAAGAGGGCTTAACCTGTAACACTGACTCAGTACCAGGGATGCAACCACACATGGGTCAATCTGAAGCCAAGCTGCAATGAATTTTTCAGTCTTTCTCTCTGCTTCTACCTATAACCTGAGTTTGCTTTTCTTCAGCAATGTGCAAAACCAAGAACAACAGGCTATGCAGGCGAAACTTTGAGTCGGTTCTTATTTTTCTCTGAATTGTTATGCCTAAACCTCTAAGTGGGATCACCCAGCTGCTCAGAGCACCATCAGGAGCCCACGGACCTAGTCTGTCCTTGCAGCAGTGTCATCGTGTGCAGCTGCACATGAATGAAAGCAAAATTTGCCCTAAGGTTTCTTTTCTCCTTCCAACATCCTTCTGCAGGTGACCCTCTCCATGTACCAGATTCCATGCAATCAAACAGCAGCTTGCTTCAAATGTGATTCCTGCTGAAATCATGGAGATGACCCATCTGAGCGACAACTTCTCTGCATAAATCATGTCCAAAACTCAGGTCTGTTTGGGACTATTTCACAGAAGTGTGCTTGTGTAGGGCAATTTTCAGCAGGAAACATGAAGAGTCATAGAATCATAGATTGGTTTGGATTGGAAGAGACCTTAAAGATATCTAGTACCAACTCCCAGACTATGGGCAGGGACACCTCCTACTAGACCAGGTTGCTCAAGGCACCATCCAGCCTGGATTTGAACACTTCCAGGCTTGGAGCCTCCAGAACCTCTATGGACAATTTGTTCCAGTGCCTCACTACCCTCGTGGGGAAGAATTTCTTCTTAATATCTAACATAAATGGAACTCCTTACAGTTTGAGGCCATAACCCCTCACCCTGTCACTCCATGCCTTTGTCCCTCTCCAACTCTCCTGTAGCCCACTTCAAATACTGGAAGGCTGCTTTAAGGTGTCCCTGGAGCCTTATTTTCATAAGGCTGAACAACCCCAGCTGTCTCAGAAATTTGCAAGTCTGTGTGTATACAAAGATTCACAAATAGGTGCATTCACGTCCGCATATTATCTAACAGAATGGACTTTTTCCACTCAGGGTCAGCATACATTTCCCAGACCCATTTGTTTCTCCTGATGCTAGAGGATTTAATTATAAACCTTCAATTTTCCTACATTCAATTAATTTTCATTCAGAGTGAAAGCAAATGAAATTTTCTTTTTTTTTTTTTCCTTTGGTTTTTGTTTTGTTTGGATTTTTTCTTTTACACTCAATAAGGTGTCACTCTGGTGAAATGAAATTAAATATGAAATACTTCTGAGAGAAACATGTGGTTCCTTCAAAACAAAAGGACTGCTTTAGGTCAGCGTTTTAATTGTGTGAGGATACTCAAAGCCATCTTAACAAGTGTTTCGCATGGCCACACTGTCCTGTGATTCAAGCTCTAAAGTCCTGATAAGAATCTTCTATTTTAATTTACAGAAAGAGAGGAAGAAAGCAACAATACAAAAGCCAGATCTCCTGCTGTAAAGAAAATCACTGAAGTACCAACCGCTTCTGGAGGTGCCTCAAGCAATTCCCCTCCTTGCTGCCCAACTCCTTCGCCAGTCAGTGGGATGGTATCAGCTGCCTCCTGCTGCTGCTGCTTGCCCACGTTTTAGGTGCTACAATGTATTGAAAAGGACAGGTTTATCTCCCTGTAGCATGGCAGCATTACAGTTACTGGTTAATCACAGAATCGTGAAGCGGTGGGGGCTGGAAGGAACCTCTGGGGATCATCTAGTCCAACCCCAGTGCTAAATCAGGGTCCCTCACAGCAGTTTGTCCAGGATCACAATGTTCAGGAGGATTTGGAATCTCTCCAGAAGAGGAGACACCACAAGCTCTCTGGGCAGCCTCCTCCAGGGCTCTGGCAGGGTGAAAAATGGCTTTTTTTCCCCCCTTTATGTTTAGGTGGAACTTCTTGCGTTCTAGTTAGCCTGTCTGCTAGCCTTAACTACCAACTGATTCTTTTGGGAACAGAAAGAATCAGCTTTGGCTTGTGGGTCCTTCTGGCACTCCTCACAGTTTAAGATCCGCCCCTTCAATAAGTGGTAACAAAGTGTCAGTGCACAGAATGTCTGAGCTGACCCAAGAGCCAGTCTTACCTCTGTGTGATGGGAGACAACAGGGATTTACTCCAGATTTTTTTTCCTGATAATCTAACAAATTGCTATAGCTCGAGATGAGAGCCCTTGAGCGGCAAATAAGCAAGAAAGAGCACTGCGGCCAGAAGCAGAGAGGGGAGATGCAGCCATCTCTTTTTTGATGACAGTCAGATATTCATCTGGTTTACCAACTATAATTTCAATCAGCACCACACGTAGCCCATTTTCGCATCCCAAACTGTCCTGTTAGGGACATATCATGCTCCTACCCTTATTGTCATCACTCTTTCCCATTTATTTGGCTGTGACAACAGGCACAGCTGCACACTCACACTTGAAGCCAGTTTCCCCAAACAGTACAGAAACTTCCTTCTATTCTCATTGGGGTTTTTTTGGACAACAATTTGATGAGCAAGTCCTGCTGCTCTCCAGAAACACATCCCTCAGCTGGAGCTTCTGCATTTCTGAAATTTCCAAACTCTTTCAAATCTTCTTCTCCTTCCTTCCTTTTTCCAATTTCCCACCAACCACACAATGAAGCAGATCATCCCTCAAGGTGTTCAAGAAAGGTGTGGCACCCTGGGACATCGAACTGCCACGGTGATCTTAGATTGATGGTTGGACTCAATGGTTTCCAACTGAAACAACTGTATGTCTCTATTCTGGTTTACGCCATCACCACGTCCTACATACCTCCCCCAGTATCCCTGTGCCTGGCAGCTCCTCCCATCAAACGCGCGAATTCAGGTAACACAGCCAATTACAACCGCTTTGTTCTCTCCAAAAAGGATTTGTTTCAGTGTGTTATTTCATTCTGTTTCACCTAGCAGTCTCAGATGACTTTGATTACTCATCTGAAGAATAATAAAGAAACTTATCAAGGCTTTAAAAAATAATACACCTTGACATGGTTATTTAAGATTGAAAAGTCGGGGGAGGAGGAAGTAATTATTTTCAAAAGGAACTGAGCAAAGCCTCTCACCACACACATGCAAGAGAAACAGAAAAAAACCAACACTGAGACTGAGTTTAAAGGAGCTCCAGGTTTGTAACTAAAATTAAAATATGAAGAAGAACATCTGATGATAAATAAACTCAGAGACACTGCACAGCAATTAAACTCAATCTACTGAGAGGAGAAGCTATGGAAGCGCAGTAAGATGCTCCAGAAGTTTGTAAAATGGGCCATCAATCTAATTAACCCATGCAGTAGAGACAACTCAGCCTGAATGCAAAGCACTCCTGCTCCCTAGTTCCTCAGTCCCAGAACCACTTAGAGAACCCAAGAATGGTGTAGGAGAAATTCCTCGGGTGTTGTGGCACATCTACAGCAGTAGGAAAAGGAAAGCTGGAGAAGTTGAAATCAGTTTGCTCCTGATGTTAATATAAGGCAAGGACAATTTCTGTGAAGGCCCTAAGGTGTAAAAGATTATTGGTTCGGCCCTTGGCTGTTAGACTCAGAAGTTCTTACATACTTGTTTTTCGACATGATTTTGCACCCTTGAGCTACATTTAGAGGACACAGCACACACAGCAAGGTCAGCAGACTGTGCTGCACTCCTACAGCATGTCCTCACTCAGGCTTTCTTTTAGAAGGGTATAAAGCTGATTAATAAAGGAGGCATCACATTACCATTATTCCTGCAAAACTTAGCTCACAGACAAGCTCTCCCTTGAACCAGGGACAGAAATGAAGAAAGTTGAGAAGACAGTCCAGGAGAGTCTGGAGAATAAGCCGAAATCGGCAAACATTTGGAAACAACAACTACCACTTTGATTAATCTTCTAAAAGATAAACAAACCCTTGGGTCCAGTTCTTACAAACAGAGAGTTAAACTTTTGGAGCTTGTGGAGATAACTTGCTCAGCCACCAGCACCACAGGAGTTGGTTACTCACCCTATGTGTCTCCAGCACCATTATTCCAAAGAACTGCTGAGCTGAGGGGCTGGCAGTGATGGGCTGTTATTTACAGCATCGCAGTCATCACATAAACCCCATGGTGGGACACCATTGTTGGTTGCTTTGTTAAGTGCCCTGGCATCCAACATGAGGAAGGACATGAATAAATGACAGGACAATGCATATGGAAAGGGAGCACAATGGAAGCAGTTTGCAGTTTATTTCTGGAAGTCAGTAACTATTCCTATTCTCAGCCTTTATTACTACAAGATACAGTTATTTGTAAGTGGTGGGACGAGGAATGGCTTCATGTTTTCTAACGCAATGATGTGTCACGTTGTCGTAGCATTAATCAGAGGATCTAATTTTATGCCCAGTCCAAACATCAACAAATCTTTTTTAAAGGTATTGATTTTATTGATTTGAAGACGTATTGTAGCTCTTGGGACAAAGACAGAGGAAAGTTCCACACAGAGGTTGTGCAGCAAACGAATAGATGTAATTACTACCACCTTGTGTCTATAATACACATTGGCTCTGCTGGAGCTCCATGTGAAGACAGAAGTTCTGCTACTGATTTCTGCAGAAGCAGATTAGAGCTGGCTAAAGGCAATGTTAGAGAAATATTGATTATTATACCCATTAAAGTAAGAAATGAACAAGCGTGAAGTGTTACAAGCCACTCTGAGGTGAAAGCTGAAAATAAATGTGATCTGGGGCTTGAAGTAATGGCTTTGGTTACTGAGATTACCAAGGACTCTGTGAGGCACTCAGAATCAGTCAGTCAACACAGATCTGAATTCCTATGTGCCCACGTGTGGAATAAACAATTTTTTATTGTTGTTGTTTTTCAGTTTCATTAATGTTTTCAGACAAGGACTTTTGTTTACTACTTGATTATGTGATGTCCCACACCATTACTTCAGTCTATTTGGTGTGCCCAGGGATCACTGCTGGTGACAGATAAAGAACACAAACTAATTGTCCCTTAAAGTTCACTTGAGCGGCGTCTCTTAAAAACATGCCAGAAACCACATATCCAAAATAATAGGTTAAAATAATGGGCACAGCCATAATTTTCTGCACGAGATGAAGTGAAAACAAATAAAAGAATTATTTCCTAAAGTTCTTGAAGGCCACAATCAAAAACTTCAAATCTGTCTGTGCAGATTTTTCCAGGTGAGCTCAAGCACCTCACCCTAAGTCCAGTGCAGCACACACACTGGGAATATAACGTAGTAACTGTAGAAAAAAGATGACTGAGCAGCACTGTTTGGCTTTAGAAGGAAGACTGATGGGAGAGTGGATTAAGATACAGCACACCACAGACTTTATTAGAAGTCTTCTTAGCCTCTATGAATGTTCAATTAATTAACCTCTGAGTAATTGGACAGAGACAGGGCTTTCATTAGCATGCATGCACAGCATGGTGGGTGTTGGAAGGAACCTCTGGAGAACTACAGACCAGTCAGCCTCACCTCTGTGCCTGGCAAGATCATGGAGCAGATCCTGCTGAAAGCTCTGCTAAGGCAAATGGAAAACAAAGCAGAGGTGATTGGTGGTAACCAGCAATGGCTTCACCAAGGGCAGATCTTGCCTGACAAATGTAGTGGCTTTTTATGATGAAGTCACAGAGACAGTGGACAAGGGAAGGGCAATTGATGTCATCTACCTGGACCTGAGCAAGGCATTTGACTCTGTCCCACATGACATCCTGGTCACCAAGCTGGAAAAACATGGACTTGATGGGAGGACCACTCGCTGGATAAGGAATTGGCTGGATGGTCACATGCAGAGAGTGGTGATCAACAGCACAATGTCCACCTGGAGACCAGTGACAAGTGGTGTCCCTCAGGGGTCAGTGCTGG
>WBNM01013174.1:0-16061 GCA_013399055.1 Ramphastos sulfuratus | reverse complement strand
AGTGAGGCACTGGAGCAGGTTGCCCAGGGAGGTTGTGGCTGCTCCCTCCCTGGAGGTGTTCAAGGCCAGGTTGGACGAGGCCTTGAGTAACCTGTGCTAGTGGGAGGCGTCCCTGCCTATGGCAGGGGGTTGGAACTAGATGATTCTTGAGGTCTCCTTCCAACCTTACCATTCTGTGATTCTATGATTCTATGATTATCGATTCCAAACCCCCTACCAAAGCAGGGTCACCTACGGCAGGTTGTCCAGGATCACAATATCCAGGCAGGTTTGGAATCTCTCCAGAGGAAACTCCACAGCTTCTTTGGGCTCCAGCACCTTCACAGGAAAACTTTCCTTTATCTTTAGATCGAACCTCCTGGGTTCCAGTTTGTCCCCATTGCCACTTGTCCTGTCACTGGGCACTGTTGACAAGAATCTGGTCCTGCAATCTTCTTGGCAAACATGGTACCACTGTGCCATAAAGCTACACATGTTTTTAAATATTTCCTGCTGTGTGGAATCCTACAGGACAGACTCTCAAGCCCCAGAATGCTCCAGAGGTTTATTGTGAAGACAATGACTTAGGAATGGTTAGTTCAAATTCAATTCATCATGCTGCTTGTATCTCTGATTTCTTAAGTGTCCTAACTTGATGACCTTTGGACAATCCAGTTCCCGCCATAAGGGAACTTCCCATCAAATACTGCTGGGAAAAGAAAACTACTACCGCCATTTCTTGAAACTTCTTCTCCTGGATTTTGACAGTTGCCCCACATTAAACTCAGACAATTTATTTAATAGTGAACTACTTCTAACTTTCACTAGAAAAAAATATTTCGTATATTTTGTTTTATGAGAAAACATTTCCAGTTCAGATCAGAAAGGACTATTAGAAGATGTTAACTGCACTTTTCTCTTTTTGCTGAACCGGCAAATACCTTTTTCCTACTCTTCTCCTGTGGTCCTGCCAGAACACACCAGCACTCTGCCAAGCTCCATGATTGCCTCCCTAGACAAACAGTCTTTCCGCTCTAAATTGTTCTCCTGGGTATCTGAGGCCAAAACTCTCTTATCTCAAAATATTAAGAAAGCTTCATGGAAATACTAGTGAGGATGATAATAGAATGAACTTCAGAAGGAACATGATGAGTATTACAGAGAGAAATCTCCTTAGCTTTATTAGAGGAAATCACTTGCAATAGATTTGCAGCATAATCCTTCTTGCTGTTTTCTAATACCGGTAGGAAGTACTGAATACATCCTTCAGGTTCCCGAGATGACTTTTGTGAGACTCCCTTTGCTCACAATGCCCTGAAAGGGCTCCTGCTGCGGGTTCCCTCTGTGGTGTCTCCAAACAGACTGCCTTATATCTGACTGTGCTGCTACAGGGTACAACAAGATAGTAAACAGCATGAACAATTGTTTTGTAGCTTACAAGTGTTTTGCTTTATTTTTATTAAAAATGGCATAGATTTAAATGGAATAAAAAATCTCAAAGCTTCTCCAGATCCACTACAAAAGATCATATCCATCTGGGATACTTCTCTCTACAACTACCTGAAAGGAGTTTGTAGTGAAGTGGGCATCAGTTTCTTCTCTTTTGTATCGGGTGGTAGAATTAGAGGGAATAGTCTGAAATTGCGCCACAGGAGGTTCTGGTTGTATATTAGGAAATATTTCTTTACTGACAGAGTGGTCAGGCATTGGAACAGGCTGTCCAGAAAGGTGGTGGAGTCCCTGTCCCTGGAGGTGTTCAAGAAATGTGTGGACATGGCACTCTGGGACATGGTTTAATGGACATGGTGGTGTTAGGTCAATGTTACACTTGACAATCCTTAGAGGTCTTTCCAACCAAAACACTTCTATGATTCTACTTTAAAGACTGCTCCAAATCACAGTCCTGGATGACATCCTGCAAATGGCACCTTTTCCATCTACTCGCTCTTTCTCATTGACTACCAGGCTTTCAAACTTCACTTTCATCCTATTTAACAGATCTCACTCACTTAACACATTGCGATCTTCTTTGTGTTCCCTCTTGCACCAAGGTCAGAAAGGGAGCACTACCTCTCTTGGAGAGCACTGCTACCAGAAAGAATTCCTAGATCTTCACCTATTACTCAGGGGTCCAGTGAACATGGTCCATGCAGGGCTTTTCTGAGGTCTGTGCTGTATGTGCTGTGCACAACCAGTGACCATTTTCCAATTCTTAATGTTGCAGAGGAATTTCTGCAGCAGCATCTCTGATGTTTCAGAAAAACTGGTGCAAAAGAGCTGGCTTGGGGCCGTACACTGAGCAGGATGAAAGGCAGGCAGGGAATCACAGAGGCAGGCGTTGCATGTAACCTGGCTAGCAGAGGGAGAGAACAACTAGGGTATAATAAGATTATTACAGTGAGAAGTTATTCTGTTGAGATAAGGAAGAATTTTAATGACTTTTGTCAAAGGTATCAAGCCATCGTTAGCCAATCAGTCTGACTTTCCGAAACAGCTGATTTTGCATATGTGGGATTGCTTTGCTTAGAGGCTCCCGGACAGCTCCATGATACCGTGTGACTGAAAGGGGAGATAAATCTCTCAATCTCTATTTTAATTTCAATACAATTGCCTTATTACAGCGTTATGTGAGGAATATGCATGGTACTTCCCAAGGGGGTTTGCTTTCCCCCATAGCAAATGTCTCACTCACCATTTGGGCAGAATGGTTCTCTTGCTAAATTGCTCACAAAGCAAGCTGTTATAGAATAGAGGGACCCTGTGGGTATGATTGAAATTTATATGCAAGGAACAATCAAGAATGCCAAGTGCACTGGATAAACTGTAGGTAGGTGGCAGAAGGCAGATAAGCAGCCTAGGAGGTTTAAGTTACAGAATCTTAAGCCATAGCAAGATTCATTCTATAATTTACATTACAACCCGTTTCATTTATAGAATGAATAATGGAAAGCTCCTACAGATAAGTATTTGAGGTCCAATCCTGGGAGGTGTTGAGCACTCAGCTCCCCCTGAAGTCCGTGTTCAAGGCAGGCTTTTTAAAATGTATGTCTCTGCAGCACAGGGGAGTGAACTTGGGTAACAGCCACTGCAGATAACTGAGCCTGAGATGTAGGGCTTTCACCACACTGCTCACCCCATCTAACATGTTTCCTTGCTTTAAAAGAGCGCTGCATTTTAAAGGTATCCATCACCTCACCAAAAAAGGAGTGATTTATTTACTTTAAAAACAGCAATAAAACCACTTAAGTGTTGCAATAGGAAACTATCCATTTTCCTTTCCCTGTGTAGTCAGGTGAGGAACTGTGCATATCCATATTCATATGTAAATATCTCTGTTCAGGTCTAATTCCAGATCAGCAAATTTCCAGCCTTCCCTCCTTTCCAAGATGCCAGACCTTCACACATAGAAGGATAAGAGCACTGAAAAACTGATGCACTGCAGGCATTATCAGTTTGGTTTATGCCTGCCAGCCTCAGCTGTTACTTCTCTGTCTCGTGTGACCAGAGGAAATACTCATCCATGGCTCTATGGTTCTATGGGTTCTAGGAGTGTGGTATTAGCTTCTATCTTCATTAACAAGTTATTTTGATTTGTTACATCTGTTTTTCAGCAAGTTAAGCTGACAAACTTCTATTTTCATACAGCTTCAGTATCCTCCTAATGATTTGACCTAACTGTCCTTAAAGCATAGAATCATCAAATTATAGACCTGTGGAGATTGGAAGACACCTCTGAGATCATCAAGTCCAACCACTTAGCTAGATCTTGCAATCCCATAACTACTGTGAAGCCAATACTACTAAGCCATGTCCCTAAACACCAAAGCCACATGTCTTTTCAATACCTCCAGGAAAGGTAACTTCAGAAAGTACAGAAAATTGTTTACCCATAAAAACAATGAAAGAAGGTGAGCACTGAGTTGTAAGAATCTCCTCAAAGTCACAATAATTTTATTTAGAGTTGAGTTCTGCTTTAAAAGAGACATCAAAGTTTTGAGTAAATGCAGACAGGGGTCTGATTCTGACCCATACCCATATGTTAAGGAAAAACATAAGGAAAAACTTCTTTCCTGTGAGGGTGATGGATCCCTGGAGCAGGCTGCCCAGAGAGGTTATGGAGTCCCCTTCTCTGGAGAGATTCCAAACCCACCTTGACATTGTGATCCTGAGCAACCTGCTGTGGGTGACCCTGCAGTTGGACTAGACGATTTCTAGAGGCCCCTTCCAATCTGCACCATACTGGGATTCCATTATTGAATAAAGCCAAGAAATATTTATAAGCAGAGTATGGGAAGCAGAATGTGTTCTTAATAAATAATTAGTAATTGAATTATGTAATTTGAATGAAACACTGCCATTTCCTTCAAATATGTATTAGCATCACAAAAAACACCAAACCAAAACAAAACAAAACCACAAAACCCCAAAAAAACACAACAACAACAACAAAAAAAAAGCTCGAGAGAGATCAAAACTCCCAAAGCACAACACATTATGCATTCTGTATTTAACATCTACTCTGTGGAGCAGCCAGCAATGTTTGGAAGAAAACATTCCTTTTAAACCAGGAAGATATTCAGGAGCTGGAATCGCTCTCTACCATCTGCGAGCTGCTACAGGCCCTGTAGAAGGGGACATCCGAAGAGCTGGAGGCAGGAGGATGACATCAAACTTGTGCTGGAGGCGCCGTTCCCCATGGCAGAACAAAGGCAGTGGGAGATGCGGCGGGGAGCGAGCGGCAGCCGCAGCGCTGGGCGAGCGCGGGTGTGAGCACAGTCCATAAAGCCACAATGAATGGTAATGACAGGCAATAAAATACCCTCTTAAAAACCCAGTAAAGGATAAAGGCTGTAGACTGCAGCATTGACTGGCAGTGCTGGGACTGCAAAACATCAGCAGATTAGCATGAGGCTCGGCAAGAAAGTACAACTAAAAATTATTCAGTCGTACCAAATGCTTGCAGCAAATCTAGGCCAAGCAAGCAATCAAAATCCAAGGGAAACAAGGTATATGTAATCCCACAGTAAAAAAAGATTGAGCAACAGTACGTTGCCAAGACATTTTAATACTCCTTTAGCCCACAGTTTTTGAAAGCCATTAATAGAGCTATAAAAAGTGAGGAAAGCTGCACAATGCAGCTCCAAGCAACACGGGGGTGTAATTCTACATTGCCGTAGCACCAGTGTTAATATAATTTCTCTCCTGTTACACAAGAAGCCCAGCAAGAGCATCATAAAATGCAATATGTGTTTTCTCTACTAGCTTAAGTGTCTTTTAGCATAATTATTCCTGATGCTTCAGTTATGGGAAGGAACGCTCCCAATCTAAGCAGCTAGAAGGTATTTATTTGCCCTTAAGGTGCAATTACATCCTGGAAAATAGTTCTTTTTTTAATTCAATGATCTACTTCTTCTGCCTGTTAGGGGTCATAGACTGCTAAGACCACAGTCCTTGTGATTATCACAAAATCACAGCATGGTGGGGGTTGAAAGGGACCTCTGTAGACATCTAGTCAAATCCCTCTGTTAAAACAGGGTCACCCACAGCAGGTTGCACAGGATCATGACCAGGCAGGTTTAGAATCTCTCCAGAGGAGACTCCAGAAACTCTCTCCTTAAAAAAGCTCAAGTTCTATATGCTGAGGTGTTGTTTGTTTGTTTAACCCTTCTGCTTTTCCTATAGATTGTGGTTTTTTTGCAGCTCAGGCAGCCCTGGGAGGGTGAGCGATTTCTGCTGTGGCATGTGGAAAATCTTCAAATCACAACTTGTAATTCCAAACACTAAACCTTTGTGCTGAGGATGCTCAAGGCATAAAGGCTGCCAAGTGGCTTTCTCTGCTGAATTCACAGAGCAACCAGTTATGGTAAAAAAACCTTAAACCAACCTGAAATTTATTTTTTTAATTTCAGTAAGTTCCAAGCTTTGCTGGTTGTGATTCCTCCCATGGAATCTCTCTGAGGAGAGTCAAAACTTCCCATGAGTCCAGCTCTATTGGGACACATCTACCAGCCAGGCAGCACTGCTGCCTAGCCACTGCTCAACAGGGACAGTGCTTCCTCCACTGGAATGGTTACCAATCTTTTCAAAACAGCAAGTTTTAGCAAAAACTCTCTTCTGTGTGACTGAGAGCTTTGGGAGGCAGACTCCAGCCTCTACAGATGAGAAGGAAGGAGCCTCTTCACCGTGTTTGAGCCTTCCCACTGGTGTTGATTCGCTCAACAGAGGAGTCCAGGGAGACCACACTCTCCCAGGTGTCAACTTTGCATGGCCCAAGTGTACTCAATTCTAGTAAAACAGATTAAAGAATAATAGAAACTAGTAGATTTTTACTTGAGGAGAAAAATGTGACCGTGTAAATGACATTACAGTGGTATTGCAAATCTGAGTTCACAGAAATCAGTCTAAGTTTTATATATACACCCTAAGCTATAATGTATAAAACAAGTTGCTGCTTGTACCTAAAAAAAAAAAAAATCATTTTATGCAATAGAGTAACCTGTCAAATACTGAAAATCATGACTGGAAACTGAAATCTACATTCACATTTCTCTATAGATGTTTACATGAAACAGAGGCAGTGGTACCAACTTGCAAACATAAGGTTACTGAACAAAGAAAGACTCTTCCAGAACAAAACTGCAGAAATTTTGGTAGTTATTTAATGTTTCTGACTCAGGTGTGTATGGTCCTACTTCCAGCTGCAACCATAAATCACATCTTCTAATCGAACACGGTCTGTATCAAAACACAATGGTGAGGCAGGAATGCCTTAGTGTCTGGGCCAACTGAGGCTTAGTGTCCAGCCCCAAGCCCCACAGATAAAAGTGAAGGTTTTTAAGGGGTAAAAGTGTTTTAGTGTAGCTGGAAGGAGGTAGGACTTCTTTCTGGATTCTTATGAGTCTATGAAGGTCCTCTGGTGGGTAAAATCCAGGATGATGATAAATACAAGGCAAGAGATGATTTTATTAAATGATTAAATATTTCAGATTCTCCCCAAAAACTTCATGCTTCAGTGAGAGGATTTTAAAGGAATACATACAAATGAAAATAATATTAAAATAATTCCTTAGTCCACTGCAACCATGTTTAGTTATTTAATACTATTAAATAGCAAAGCCTTTTAACTTCAATATCTAGCTTCGTTTTTCCTTGAGGAAAAAAAAATAAGAATTCTCTGGTTTTATGTAACTGGGTGAAAATCACTGTGTGCTAAGCAAGAGAACTTGCACCTCTCAGCTAGAGTCAAAATCAGAAAAGATGGATCCAGTCCAAAGAGCCGTGGGCAGGGAAAGACAGAGACAGGGTCCTCTTGTTTGGTCTCCAACTGCCCCATGGCTTGGCCTTGTGGAAAAGGCACACTGGGAATGTATGAACTTGGGGAAGTGCAAAGGGCAGGATACCAGAGTGCTGGGGGGTTGGAAAGGCCTTTCAGCAGCTCTTGCTGCTCATTTCTGGAGCTTGAGCACAAGCTGAAGCGGAGCTCAAAGGAAAACCTCCCACTGCCAGAGTGAGCTCAGTGCTCATGGCAGTGTCTAAAATGGGTGCATCCCCCTAGTTGTTATCAGCCAGGGCAGTTGTGGGCACCCCAAAATGCCTCTTCATGTGTTTTGCAGGGGGGATAGGAATAAACATGTGCACAGCAAAAAATCCACGTGCTTCTTAACCCAGTTTTGAGGAGCAGCTCAGCACTGCCTTCAAAAACCTCAACTTGGCAGCCACAGTTACTCCCAAACTTCAGGTAATGAGCAGGAAAAAGGAGTTTTTCACAGCAAACCCAGGAGTTTCAGTGGTCAAAAGAAAGCATTCAGGTTGTTAGTTTTGAAAGGCACGTGCATAATAGACAAGAGCGTGAGCGGGGAGCTCTGTCCCTGACACCAACTGATCACACTTGTGCAGCACTTCAGTGATGCACTTAGTTCATGCTTTACCTTAAAGTGCTATGTTTTAACCTCAGAGGAAATGTGCAGCAGCTTTCCTGCTCCTGCTGTGTAACTGTGGGTACATGCGGTCTTTTAAATGGCAGTCACTGCAAGCAAGGAGCGTTATTTTTGTGTGGAAAGGCTTTCTGGCACAGTACCGACAATTTGTGAGGGGAAAACAGAGAATTGAAAGAAGGAATTAAGGCTTCCTTCGTCAGACATCTTCCCACTCTTACCTCTTGCAATATGGACACATAACTGTAGAAATGAAATCTGGGGTGGGAGATGTTGGTCAAAGAATGGAATCTGAATAATATGAAACCAGGATACAAGTTAAAAACTTGTAACTGGGATGGTTTTTGCATGCACATGGAGTTGTGGGCATGGTTATGAACACATTTACACAATTTCCAAGAAAACAAAGAAGTTGGGAACTGAAAAAAGAACCCGCTCCTTTTTCCTATTCAAGATCTATGAATGAAGTTGGGAATTTGCTCTCTACCTTATTCATTAAAGTAGAAACTGCCATCACTTTAATGAGCAGCCTCAGGGTGGACAAAGTGCCTTGAATAGCTATGTACCATAGAGAACTTGGCATCCTCACTGAAACATAACGTGGGATTGCAATTGTGGGATTTTTTTCAGTGAATACGAAGTGATCAAAGATAACACTGCCCCAAAAAGAATTAAAACTGTGCAACATTGCATCAAGTTACAGCCAATGTCAATCATTACATGCCCGGGTGCACAGGATCTTTTAAATAATGTTATGGACATGCTGTGGCATTCAAAATATTCACTGAAATTCAAATTAAAATGCAAAAGCATGTTCCCCACTCATCTGACCAGAATAGTGAACTCCAAGCACATCTTTCCAAATATTGCTCTAATGCTACATCATTTACTGTCAGCTGGAAGACAAGCTGATTTTATGCAGGGCTGGATAAGGGGAGGACAGTCACATTAAATGGATTCCAAAAAAGTTACCTTCGCCTTTGGCTCTGGGAGATGAGAAACTAGCAAAAATGGAATGACAAAAGGCTGAGGAAGGAGAGGGCTAATTGCAGACTGATCACCTTTCCTACTGAGAAAGAAAAACCCCTTCTCACAATGCCCAACTTGAACTCATCATTGTGTGGATGAGAGTTTCTGGCATGTAATGCCAGCCTGAGCTACTTGCTGGAAAGAGTGTTGCTTTATTTACATGCTAAAGGGAACCACCTCCCAGCTTTGGGTTGCTGATAAGCAGCCGTGGTGTGGATGAAAAAGAAAGGGAACAGTACACCATTCTGGGAAAGGAGAGAGTGGGAGGGAACGGAGTCAAGACAGACATCAAAGGAAATATTTATAATATGCCACTAGAGTGGGGTGAAATGCAGGAGTCTTTTGCAAACCTAATAAGGACCGCAAAGTCATTTCATTTTTTAAAAAGGTCAGTGGGGAAACAGCAGAGAAAAACTTTACTCTAAGCCGAGGAATAGCAAGAGAAATACTGGAGCATTTAACCCCTAAACCTCTATGTTTAGAAAAGCATGCCACTCGGTCTGCACTTGGAGAAGGGAAAAAAAAGTACCTCTAGATAAGTATAGAAACAATCTAAGAGATAATACGTATACTGTACAACTGCAACTAAGTGGAGGATGAAGCAAGCAAATTTAGATCAAATGAAAACATGATCAAATACTTATTGCCTGCTACAAAGTTAACTCCACATAAACTGATCCCATTTTGCTCTGATTTCCAAGACTGCAAGCTCATGGATTTGCACAAAGTACAGCTTAGCCCAGGATCTGGCTCAGAAGCTGACAGAAATTATCTAAATCTTGAATAATCTCCTACCAGTTCAAGGTAAGTTCTTGTGTCGGAGCCCTCTGTCAAGCTTTGATGGCCAGGGTCCATCCTGGGGATCCCACTGCCTGACTTTCAGAACCTTCCACCATCTCCTGAGCATGGGGATCATCACCTTTTCTTTTCAAACACCCATACCACTCTCAAATCTATGAGTAATATGCAGCCTAATTTTCCTAAATGAATTGTAATTACAGTAATTCATGCCTATAGCTCATGCCCATTTGTGGGAGGCTTTTGCTGTGAGAGGCTTTGTATCATCTTCTCCACAGGTCTATGGTTTGAGAACTGATCTCATGGAGCTCTTCTATAACAGCTCGTACTGGGTATGCTTTTTAATTACCTAATTTCATCATTTATCTTTTTGTGAACATAACTGTATTTCGTTGCAGAGGCTGATTGCTCCACGTCTAGAATACATCTGAATTTGCTCTTTGTTTTAATTGTTTATATGACAGGGTTCAGTTAAAAATGTTTGTGGAAATGAAAAATATATCACAGACTTACATGATTTAATTTAAGGCAAATGCTTAATTTAACATTCTCATAAATAAGAAATGGAGCAATAGGAACAAAAGGGTTTTAAATGAGCAAACTGTACAACTGCTTATTTGAAGTGGTGAGGAAACATTGTCTAATGAGCTGAGCACTGGACAGGGAGTCAGAAACCTTCAAGATTTATTCCAGATTAGACACTGGTTCAGCCTTTTGTCTCGAGCAAGCTATCAAATCCATCCAAGGTTATCCAGTTCTCTGCCTGACAATACTTAAAAGACCAAAATTCATTATGTGTCTTGATTGTTTAACTTTATGCCACATTTGACATCGATGTTATTTTCAGCCTCAAAAGAACAGAAAATATAATGGGCTGAAACTTCAGATACTGTTTTTACCCAGGCACAGCCTAAGCATTGCTCCACCCTCCTGTTCCTATCATAGAATCAGAGGATTATTTCATGTGGAAAAGATCTTTAAGATCCTTGAGTCTAACCTGTGCTGGGACCACCCTGTTTGTACATTCACAAGGGAAAGTCAAACTTCATCAACAGAAGACATAGCTCAGCTAGGGTCCATGCAGGGCAATGACATGCTAGTTTTAGAGAAAAATTGGGCCAGGTCTATATTCTGCACTTAGTGACAGGATTCCTAGAAAGGCCTAAGGGCTTTGCATGAGTGTGTTTTATCATCCTCTCAGTTACCACTGGAAATCTCATCTGGACAGTGACTGATATATATATAGAATCACATAATCATTTAGGTTGGAAAAGGTCTTTAAGATAATGGAGTCCAACTATGGAGCAATAACAAAATACAGAGGGAAGGAACATTGCAAGCAGAGATGAAAACATGGTAGCACAAGCAGGAACAAAATAACCCCAAAGACTGGGTCATTAATGCCAAGATCAGCTAGCTTTTAGGAGCAGTGTCAAACTGCATCTCTCTTCTATCAATCAGAGGTTATGTGCACTGGCAGGGATTTTGTGGGAGTCAAAAGACAGGGCCTCTCAAAGAAACAAGATACTGCACGTTAGCTACTTGGCAACGTCCTGCTCCTGTGGGAGGAGACAAGGGCTCCCCATCCCACTCCAGTCTTAAATTCAGTGGGAAAATGAGGGGTTGTGATCTGCAACCTCCTCCAGATGCTGCACTTACCAAACCTCAGCCTATGTGGACCTGCTGCCCACCACTTGCCCCACACCCATACACCCTTCTCAGCAACTGCACCCTCCTGTTAAAGGACCAAAATACATATTTGATGTTCAAGTCACCAAAGCAATGATAAAAAGCCTTCCAATCATGAAATCTATTCCCCTACAGATTCAGAAATCATGAGTCCAGTTTAGGTGGAATGGATCCCAAGATACCCAGCTGTGCACAGAGGCTTTTCTAAGGGGACAGAGCAGAATGTTGCAGAATCAGTTGGAAGATCACAGGAAAGCCTCCTGGACCCTAAACCTTTTCCTTTTGCTCTGCCTTTGAGAGCAAATAGAGGCCACGCCCAGTCAGATGTTATTTTTACATCTTCTTGTTCTACATTATGAAGAGNTTTACAGAAATATACAAGGTAAAGGTAATACAGAAACACAACAGCCCTCCCAGAAATCAGAGACCCCAGGAGGGGCTCCCAACCACCCTTCCACCTTCTCCCCACCCCTATACTTTACCCCACAGCCTGCCTCATGCGTAAGGTGAATCTGGAGGATTGGCCAGCGGGGTTAGAAGGGAAGTGGTTAGTGAAGTTACTCGGCAGAGAGAAGGAAGCCAGAAACTGCTAGACCGCCCAAGACACTGTGCCCCAGAGACACTGAAAGCCCGAGAGGTNTGCACGTTAGCTACTTGGCAACGTCCTGCTCCTGTGGGAGGAGACAAGGGCTCCCCATCCCACTCCAGTCTTAAATTCAGTGGGAAAATGAGGGGTTGTGATCTGCAACCTCCTCCAGATGCTGCACTTACCAAACCTCAGCCTATGTGGACCTGCTGCCCACCACTTGCCCCACACCCATACACCCTTCTCAGCAACTGCACCCTCCTGTTAAAGGACCAAAATACATATTTGATGTTCAAGTCACCAAAGCAATGATAAAAAGCCTTCCAATCATGAAATCTATTCCCCTACAGATTCAGAAATCATGAGTCCAGTTTAGGTGGAATGGATCCCAAGATACCCAGCTGTGCACAGAGGCTTTTCTAAGGGGACAGAGCAGAATGTTGCAGAATCAGTTGGAAGATCACAGGAAAGCCTCCTGGACCCTAAACCTTTTCCTTTTGCTCTGCCTTTGAGAGCAAATAGAGGCCACGCCCAGTCAGATGTTATTTTTACATCTTCTTGTTCTACATTATGAAGAGTAAACTGAATTCTACAAATGAAGCGACCAGAGCTCTTTTATTCCCAATAAACAATGGGGTTTATATTTAAGTGTCTATGTGACTTTACTACACCTTGGGTCACAATTTAATCTCTCTTTAATTTAATGCCCAATTTAATCTCAATACGACAGCTCACAAGAGAATGCATGTGGAGCCACTGACTGTTGGATGGTACTGGTCATGTATTGATGTCGGATGCAGCACTGTTTTTCTGTAGATCATGAAACTTCAGAGCAAAAGATTGCCCAGTTCAGAGCAATGCTTATCATTCTCTACAGCTTTCAAGATTAGGACTTCAATGAGACATGACTGGGTACATGCTTGCATGTGTTGCAAAATCTTCATGGTTTTAACAACTGAATTAGCAAAATAGAACTATGGCAGTGTTTTGGTTGAAAAAGATTATCAACTCCAACTGTTAACACTGCCAAGTCCACCACATTCTGTAGTGGACATTTTCAATGCATTCCTTCCNATTAAAATATTCCAATTAGCCAAATAGACTTTTTCCTGTATTTAAATCTCTATCAAAAAAGCTGAGTCTGTGTCAAGGGTTAGGCCTGTGTTGGCCACTAGATGAGTGACAGATGCTCTCCATGAGTGCCTCTGCCTTCCCAAAAGGAAGAGAACGGGAAGAAGGGAGAGAGACTGAAGTGCTGACAAAGAAACTAAAGCAGCTGGAATGGAAATAAGAACAAAGACATACAAACCAATACGGAACCCAACCCTTGAGAGCAATGATATTACCATCAATACTGATGCTGTGGGCAGGCCCTGAGGAAGTCCCAGAGTGGACCCTGTGATAGATTGGATCCTGATTCAGGAGCTGGATTCTGGAACTGGACTCAGGAACTCATAGACTAGAATTGGAGGCAGAACAGATAGAGTCCTTCTTGGACACCAGTCATCGAAGAAGACACTTGACCCTGATGATCCCTCTGTTTTATCCTGAAGATGACAGTCATGGGATGGAATTCCTTGTTGATCATTTTAGGAACACCTAAATACCTGTCCCTTCTGACACATGCCACCTCTTATTTCCTCCATCCCAATGTGGCACACAAGATTTAGCAGTGCCTTTGGTCTGCACCCCAGCCCTTGGCAGTAACTTTGACCATCAGCTTTCTCATAGAGAGATGGAGCCCCTGGCTCTGCAAACCTGCTCTGAACTTCAGGAAGTGCCTCACTGAGCAAAGACTGAGCGGAGAAGTCAAAGCACTGAAGTGAACTCGTCGTGGTCTAGCTCATACTGAGACAGTTTGTAATTAGCCCTTTATACATACTGATCTTCCACAAACTTTGTAGTTTTGTGACATACTCTAAACATGCAAATAACCAGAGACCAGAGGTCCCAAGCACCAGCATGTACTATGCAGCACCTTGGCAGAACATGGGAACAGTCACCTGGGCTCAGCTCTTGAATCCATCATTGCTCTGCTTCCTAGTTTGAGCTAGTGCAAATGCACCATTTCCAGTATAAATCACAGAATCACAGAATGGCAGGGGTTGGAAGAGATCTACAGAGATTATCTAGACCAACCCCTCTGCTAGAGCAAGGTCATCCACAGCAAGTTGCCCAGGATTACAATGTTCAGGTGGGTTTGGAGTCTCTCAAGAGAAGGAGATTCCACAGGTTCTTTGGGCACCCTGCCCCAGTGCTTCGGCACCCTCCTAGGGAAGAATTTTTTCCTTATGAAACTGGGGGAAAAAACCATTTTCCCCAGGTTATGTACTTAGGGAAAGCTTTGTATAAAAGCAAGCTGGGCTCTGCTCTGTGTTAGCCACATTTGCAGATCTCCGTTGGTTTAAATGTTTCCATAGACTGAAACCCCTGCACGTGTCTGTTACAACCCAACTGCAGTGAGTTTATTTCCAGCGCACAAGTTTGCCTGGACCTTATTTGTCATGTTCCATGTTCCAGCATTTCTCAGTACAAACCTGAAAACTGAAAATAAAATCACACCGCGTTTTAAAAATCACGCCCTGAGTGGGTTTATACAGTAAAGTATTTATTTTAAAACAAGATTAAATATTGCACCTCAATGAAATGTTTTCTCTTAGGAGAGAGCGCTCAGATGGAAAATTTCATACATTTCAACTGATTTTTTGCCTGGCTGGTTTTCACATATTTTTCTAAAACCTAGTTGTGTCAAATGATTTATTCTCCTCTAACAATATAGTACAAGTAGCTAGGAAGATGCAAGTGTTGAAATGGTTGACGGCAGTTGGCCAATTAAGTGCTCTACAGTACTCTGATTTTTTGTGTGCTTGCACATACTAATCCGTTTTTTAATGTATTGAGGCTCTATCCAACAGAAAGAATGAGCTAACTGCACAGCACACCACATGAGGAGCTGGAAAACGTACAGCAATGCGCTCGTATCCAAGGGAGGTTTAGCCAAGTGTGAATTATGAAACATATCTAAGAAGGAGCAAAGCAAAGGGAAAGGAAGGAAGCCTGGCTGGAGCCATGGGGTGTCCCAGGGAGCAGGGGCAGGTGCTGTCTGTCTGCACTAGCTGGAGGAGGGCACCAGGCATGAAGAACCTCAGCCAGGAAAGATGTGTTGCTTGGCCACCATTTCATCAACTAATGAGGGGTGACCCACGGGAAGCCTCCCTGCTTGCCTGCAGCGCATCGTTCGAGGAGGTGGATAATGTTGCTGGTGTGTCTCCACACTGAGCAAGGAAGCTTCACCCAGCACAGCTGTGCTAGCTGCAGACTCCTCCAGTGCTGCTGCTTCTACTGCCTCATTTATTCTATGATTCTATGATCTCCACCACAGGAACTCCTGGGTAGTATGAGGTGATAAACCTCTCCTTCAGAATCATCACTCTGTCCCAAGCACAATTTCTTGGTCCCAAGAAAAAAGAGACAACATAAAGTGTGATGAACTATTTTAATCTGTATTGGAGAGGTCTCTTTTATTATAAAAAAGTGGTAAGAAAGGTGATGCTTGCTTTCAAATATGGTGCAGAAGTAGTAAGAAGTAATACATTTGTACAATAGTGGAGTAGTGATAGCAGCAGACTTCTGTAAACACTAAATCTGCTAAAAGCAAAAAGAAATGTCCAGTTTTATGTGGAACTGCTTTTCAAAACTTTAAACAGGTCTAGAGAAGGGCGGTGAAGCTGGTGAAGGGTCTGGAAAACAGGTCTGGTGATGAGCAGATGAGGGAAATGAGATTGTTTAGTATGGAGAAGTGGAGGCTGAGGGGAGACCTTCGGGCTCTCTACAGCTCACTGAAAGGACGTTGGAGTGAGGTGGGGAATTGATCTCTCCTCCCTCAACAAATGACAGGATCAGAGGAAATGGACTCAAGTTGCCATAGGGGAAGTTTAGGTTGGATATTAGAAGAACTTCTTCAGTGAAAGGGTTCTCAAACACTGGTACAGGCTCCCCTGGGAGGTGGTTGAATCCCCAAATCTGAAGGTATTTAAAAGAGGCAG
>WBNM01013171.1:0-47457 GCA_013399055.1 Ramphastos sulfuratus | reverse complement strand
CATTGTGCTTCTGGGCAAGCTGCCAAGGGTGCCCCTACTTTAGCAGTGGGGTTGGACTGGATGACTTTCAAAGGTCTCTTCCAAACCGCATCGTGCTGGTATTCTGTGAGGCTTTCCATGGCATCCTCTCTTTTGTTTTGTGTAGAGCATCTGCGTTAGTAAAAGTGACTGATTTTCTGGCCTCCTCCCCTTCTGAGGCTGCAGTATCTCTCTCCACCCAGCTCAAAGATGTGCACACACATACACAGCCACAGTCATCTCCTAGACCTTGAAAGAAAATGCTTTGCATCTACAGCAAAACCTGTGCTTGAAGCAGATCTCATTTTCTGTTATTCTCCAGGATAAGTCAATGCTTTTGCTTTATAAAAATCAGTAAATGACAGCTCCAGGGACTGGTAATGGAGATAATGAATGCACTGATGCCACACTCCTATTCCAGGTGATTTATTGTGGCTTTTCTTATCCACTTTTGTAACAGGCATGCAATGAGAAACTGAGGAACTCAGAGAGCAGATGATTATAAAATCCCTGCTTTATGTTTATTTTCTCATTTTATTGCATATTGACAATGTATGTAGCACATGAATTTGCTAGTGAGCAGAAGGTGCAGCAGTCATGCCTCTGAACTTTTGCTACTTCCAGCCATCAGTTGTTTGCTAAAGGTGTGCTGGGGAAGGAAGGTGTAAGGTCATGTGCTACAGCTTCTGACTTTAACTTTGGCCCAAGTGAAGTTATGGCAAGTGAAGTGTGTGTGTGTGGAGTATCTGGGCATGTATAAATGTGCATCATCTGTGTGTGAATAGTTGTGTGAATGCACACTGGGTAGGTACATCTGCGTGTATGTGTTGTGTGTACTGGCAACATATATCTTCCATCAGTAAACAGTGCTTACAGGTGTGATGGTTTAGACCATAAAAGATCATTTCATGTAGGAAAGGAAGAATAGGGAAAAAATGATGTCAAAATGGAGGAATGACTCATAACCAGTTTACCTCACCCAATTACCTGATGGAAGTGACGCAATGAGTTTAAAGACTGACTGTTTTTATCATGGTTTAGAGGATTTGATGTTATTTTCATTTCCTTAGAATGTGCAACATTGATTTTGAAGGACTTGTTTTTGAAGAACTTGGTTTTGAAGGCCAAGCATTGGAATGGGTTGCCCAGGGAGGTGATTGAGTTATCAACCCTGGAGGTGTTTAAAGTTGTTTGGATGTGGTGCTTGGGGATATTGTTTAGGGTGTACCTTGTAGATCAGGGTTGTCAGTTGGACTTCATGATCCTGAGGGACTTTTCCAACCTGACTGTTTCTGTGATTTCTATGATACAGAAGCTCCCAGTCATACCAGTCTCCAGTGCTCCTTTATGACCTGAAATTGTGCCAGGGGAGGCTTAAATTAAATATTAGGAAAAGTTTCTATGCTCCAAGAGTAATCAGGCATTGGAACAGGCTGTCCAAGGACAGGATGGAGTCACCATTCCTGGAGGTGTTCAAGAGAAATGTGAACATTTCACTTGGCAACATGGTTTAATGGCCCTGGTGGTCTTATGTCAATGGCTGGTCTCAATAATCTTAGAGGTTTTTTCCCACTGAAACAATTTTATGATTCTGTGATTTTTCAGGCAGCAGAACAGTTCAGTATAGGAAAGCAGGCCAGATCTTCTCCAAAGCTTTTTTTCCTCATCACGTATAATAGGGATGAGTGCCAATGCTCACTGCTTCAATCCTTTTTTTATCATTCCTTCCTGACACCAACATGGCTCCTGCCTGCCAGCATTTTGTGCCACTATGAAATGCCCCAGTGCCGAAGCTAAATTTCATGTGCCAGTGATCAAGGGGTTAAGGTGTGTGCACAATGACAAGCAAAACCTCATTTTTCCTGGTCCCTGATAAACCTTTGTTTTTATCACTGTAAATCTGAAAGGGAAAATGAAACTTGAATCTGTTATTGGTGGATTAACTCTTTGACTCAATAACTCATTAGAATTCCTCCAACCTGGCAAGCTCAGAAATATTGACTTTTCCTGACTTGTAATAAACTGGAAGGTCAAAGCATCTCCAAGCAGTGCAAAAAGTGTAGTCTCTGGAAGGAGTATCTGAATATTCTTTATGGACTTGACTAATTGTTCCAGAATTTCTGGAAAATGTCCTTAGGAATGCTCATTTCATGACCTCCAGGAGATGTCACTGCCAAGGCTATGTGTATTTATGATATCTGCTGTAGATCAGAGTGGCATGATGGGTCAGGGCTTAAGGAAGGCCTGGTCAAGCATCCTGCTTCTCTTAGGGGCAGGATCTGCACCTCTGCATACACTTGGCTTGTCCATCACAACACAGGATTGTTTTGGTTGGAAGAGGCATCTCCAGGATCATCAAGCCAAACCATCAACCTAAAACCACCATGGCCATTAAATCATGTCCTGAAGTACCATGTCCACACACTTCTGATTTTGGAAGCTGCTGTTGATGCTGAAGGTACCTAAAAATCAAGATTCAGGAGCTATTATTGTATGTATAAATGTGGCTCAGGTGATGTCTCCTTCTCTGGAGAGATGCCAAACCCAGCTGGACATTGGCATGCTGGACATGGCAAGCTGCTGTGGTTGCCCCTGCTTTAGCAGAGGAGTTGGATTGGATGATCTCTGGAGGTCCTTTCCAACCCCACCATGCTGGGATTCTTTGAATCCAGGCACTTGCTTCAGCTGATCCAATGGGCAGACACCTGAAGGATGCCCGTGTGTAGCTCAGCAGCGTGAAACACACCTGCCATGCTAATTTTTGTGTCACATTATTAAAAGTGACTGAATTCCCTACTCTTACAAGGGTAATTAAAACAAAAAATGAAAAAGGTAATCAAGTGAAACTACCAACTAACTGCTTACAGTATTTACGAGCCACACTCTAATGCGTGCAAATGACAAAGAGTCATTTCCTTGGGTTAAAATTTGAGCATCTGCCAAAACAAGCCATTTCTCAATAGTATGTAAGTTTATTTGAGTCTGAGTTGTTAGATTGTATTAAAGCAGAGGTTGGACAGAGGAAGTCCATTCCACCCAGGAAAACTCCTGACTTCTCAAACTGATTTCTGGTTGCCCTTGAGAAACTTGGAATTCTGGTGGAAAACCAAATAAAATAAGCAAGTTCAGAAATTTTATAAGGCTGATTAAAAGGCTGCCTTCATGTCAAAGCAAGACTTAATAGGAAAATAAAGATATTATTGCTGTATTGGAGAGTGTGTCTTCTGGCTGCTCATTAATTCAAATTCAGAAAGACAGAGACCTCATCTACCTTTTACACACCACTAAATATGTTACAGAACAGATGTAGGGTCACAAATGTGGTTTTTTGTGGGGTTTTTTTTTTGTTCCCAAATACAACCTTCTTCCTTTCTTCAGCAGAATTCCAAAAGAGTTCAGGGGAAGGTTGAGTTCATGACAAGCATTGACTTAATTAAGACCAACCAGATGAACCCATCACACAACAAAACCAAAAACCAAGTAGCTTTGTCATATTGCTGCTCATAAAAAGTTGCTTCTGTGCTGCAGGAATGGGAATTACTACATTTACATGTAATAAACCAGTTTGTCTTCAACTAACAGTGAGCTCCTGCAGGCAGCTGAATATCCAGTTCTACTGCTGAAGTTTAGAGGTTAGATCAGAACTGGAGCCAAAGCTAGAAACTTTAATTGTAGAATCATAGAATGGTTTTGGTTGGAGAAGACTTCCAAGATTGAGTCTGACCAACCTAACATCACCACGGCCACTTAACCATGTCCCCAAGTGCCATGTCCACATGTTTTGTGAACACCACTAGGGATGGCATCTCCTCCACCTCCCCTGAGCAGCCTGTTCCAAAGCTTGACCACTCTTTAGGGAAAGAAATTGTCCTAATATCCAACCTAAACCTCCTCTGGTACAATTTCAGTCTGTCTTTGAAGGGAAGAGCCTTGGTTGAATTTTGGAGGATTAATTTGGTGCTGTGGTTGCTGTATGATTTGTCCCATTGGATACTGAAGCACACCTGGAGCAGTGCTTCCACTTGAACTGCTTCTTAAAGTGGAAACCACACTGAGAGCCAAGCTTCCATGTGGTAAATGTAGGCAGCAAGGATTTGCTTCCATGTGGTAAATGTAGGCAGCAAGGATTTGCTTCCACAGGGACTTGCTGGTGCAGACTGAGTGCCTGGTGTGGGGCAGCTGGGGCCGGCAGCATGGAGCCTGTTAATTATCCTTTTGCAGCATCCCTTTGTGATTCTCAACTTTGTGTACTCCAGTTAGCAGAGAATACTCTAATTTCCTGCAACTCTCTTGACTGAGTATAATGATAATTCTTGCTCTGAGCAGTGCTTGGAAGCACCCTGTCCTCTGTGAGTTACTATGAGTCATTGGAAGCGTTCAAGTGAGGTAGCTCCAGAAGCAGAAGGTGTTATAGCACAAAGGAGGCAACTTAAACTTTTTAACAGCATCAAACAACACAACAATGTTCTGAAGGTTATGTCCAGTGAATTCTTAAATGTAGGAGGAAGTTCTTTTTCATCATATGTCATTATTCAGAGGGTGGGAAGAGCTACCGGTGTTTGCTTTTAGAGTGAGAAGCATCTTCCTGTAATACTCCCTTCAGTCATTGTCTTCCTTGGGGGTTATTTTTTCAAAAGCTCTCAGCAATTGTCCCTCTGAGCTGTTGGTGAAACCTGTGTGAACTCTAGCCTTCGGAATGTTCTGCTTCTGGCTCTCAGGGTGAAAGTTAGACTCCGAATGTATACACTGGTGCAGAAGCTGAAGTTTGGTACTTCAGGCATTTTGTTGCTCTAAAAAGAAGCTCATTTTGAGTTTTGTGGCTGGAAGAGTGGAAGTTTTTCAGAGTTCCTTCCTGAGTGTAGCTCGTGGGCAAAGTTAGGGTACAGAAATACCCTCACTTGGGCTTCATTCCAGGATCTGGATTTGCAAAGGGCTAAAAGAAGAAATGGGCATGCATCCATCATTTTTCAGTGGAGCATTTGCAGCACATGCTTCATGTTGTGAGGAGTGAGAGCTGGAGGTGTGGGAGGACAGATGTGAAGGCACTCTTCAAACTGCTGCTGTTCAAAGAGTGCACTTTTCACCCCACAAACCATGTGTAGAGTGTCTTTTGGTTGGAAAAGAACTTTTACAATCATGAAGTCCAAATGGAGGCCCAGCGCTGCCAGGTCACCACTAAACCTTGTCCCTCAGCACCACATCTATACAGCTTTTTAGTTCCTCCAGGCATGGGGACTCTACCAGTGCCTTGGATAGCCTCTTCCAGGCCTTGATAACCCTTTCTGTGATGGGAATTGTTCCTAATATCTGACCTAAACCTCTTCTGGTGTGACTTGAGGCTGTTTCCTCTTGTCCTATGGTATTGTAGATCCTGCTTGTGCAATGCTCGTTTTGCTATACCAGTTGAGTATCGTTTTTAAGGTGCATGTTGCTCACACTGATGTTTTCTGCTCTTCCTAGTGCTTTATGGGCAGGATGGCCTCCATGCATCATGTGAGAAGAAGTACTGTGGCCGGGGGAGTAAGTGTGTGGTGAACAAGGACACCAACCAGCCCGAGTGCAGATGCATAGAAACTTGCAAGTCCAGCTACATGCCCGTGTGTGGATCTGATGGCAAATTCTATGAAAATCATTGCCAGCTGCATCAAGCCTCCTGCCTGCAGAGGAAGAAAATCTACATTATCCATAGCAAGGACTGTTTCTTCAAAGGTAGGACATCATGACAAATTGATCTTCCTGTAGAACTTGCAGCACTGATTTTACCATAAACCTGCTGAAAGTTGTGTTCTGTTTCTACCAGACAAAAAAATTTTAAAGCTGATTTTTTTTCTAGGACACTGTAGAATGTAACACAAATGTGTTACATGCCTATTAAGCCCTGGAGTGTCATCTCCACCCAAAATGTAATCAAACTGGGAACTGATAAATAATTGACATCACTGTATGCATTGTAGTTGTGCTGCTCCAACTGCCACTACACTTTTTACAACCCAATTCATTTGGGGAGGCTTTGAACAAGACAAAGACATTAACACAAAGTATGTGGTATTACAAAAAAGTTTGTTACAAAAACGAGAAACAAAAACCTGTTAGGGCAAATGACATGGAGAAAAGCAGAGCAGAGTTAACCTTTCCTAAGTTAACTAAGAAGAACAGGCAGTGCACTGCCGGAAGAGCTTTAAGTAACTGCAAAGACAGCTCTGATTGCCAATAGGGTCCATACATCCTCAGATGTTTACTGGTTCAGTAGCATAATTTCATTATCATCATTGCACCAAATTACCAAAGGGCTGGAGTCTTCTGTCTTGCCATTAATGCTTTATGTGCCATGTAGCATCCTGTCACAAATCAAGTGAGGCTGCGGAAGCAGAGGCGTGTGATAAAATGCCAGGGAGTGGAAGAAGTTGTAAATTGCTGTACTTCTAATGAGAAGTTTATAAAGGCCTCACTAGAGTATGTTTAGAAAACTCATTGTCAGATATGACTCCATGTACCTACAGAAAGATTTGAGTGGGTTGTGCAAATCTGTCTGGTGACATTTACGTGATCAAATATGAAAATAATTCCTTCCTCTTCAGCTCAATGGGCACTCGAGCCCCTGAGGAGAGCTTGGCTGTGTACAGAGCTATCCATCAGAGGTTCTCCTTTACTAACATGTGCTAGAGGAGCCCATTTGAGGAGTTGTATTAATACATCCTTAAGTTACTGTTCTTGTGCTTTGGAAAAGGCCTGGAGACTAAGACCAGCTCAACATTTCTGGAGTTATCTAGACACTGCTTGGCACAGCTTCACAAAGTCTTATTTGTCTGGTTGTGAATGGGACATAGGAGCTGGGCAGAGAATTGACTTAGTGGACACTAGCTGGGCTTGGGTTTGTTGCAGGCATGCTCTAAATTTACCAAAGCAACTAATTAAATCTAGGATTAATAAATCTTGTATGAAATTTAATCATGGAGAGGGGTCACTTAAAAGCAT
This sequence comes from Ramphastos sulfuratus, assembly GCA_013399055.1. Lineage (NCBI taxonomy): Eukaryota > Metazoa > Chordata > Aves > Piciformes > Ramphastidae > Ramphastos > Ramphastos sulfuratus. Next base: position 40,464 of record WBNM01013171.1, on the reverse strand, counting down.
GACTAGGTCAAGGTGAAAAGGCATTTTTACTTGTCACTCCAAAAAGAATACATGTGCCTTGGTCCTAGTGCTGATGCTTCTGCCTCTGTTTTCTGAGTTTGATCAGGGCTGGTAACTGTCTTCATCTTTGAGTATGGTGCAGATGGGACTGCAGGATGAGAAACACCTAAAGAAAGGGCAAATCTTAATTTCAGATGTGCTCGGCACCCCTGAACCCCATTTGGGGTGGGGAGTTTTATTCCTCCCAACTCTCCAAAAAGCACTTTCAGTTTTTTCTCTGCTGTAGGTAGTCCACCTTTTTACAGCAGTGCTCCTGGCCTGAGTTTTATTCATTCTTTATCACATACAGTGGTAAAGAAAATGAGTTCTCATTGCAGTAATCAGTGCCTCTGCAATGGCTGTATTATACCTAATGATACAATGTCACGCTTGAATACTTCCCTGAACACACCATGAAATGATGTCAGAAAGTGGTAGTTTTGTGTCCCAGTTTAAAGTAACCCTTAAACTCTTGCCATGGAGCCCTGCTTAAATCTGCTTTCTAGCAGAATAGCAGCTTTATGGCAGGGAAGAAAGAAACAAACTCACTTCTCTTCCTGCATGAATAAATCAAAAAGTGCTTCACACCACTGTCTGCAGAGATAAAACACAGGAAAAAGATTTTACCTTAAGGGGGAAAAAAATCTCAGAGTGGGGGACTCCAGAGGGGTATTTAGGTCCAACCTTTGTTTCTGCCATGCAGTTCATGAGTAACCTTCTGAGTGGCTTTTCATTTCTTTGGATTTTATTTGTAAATCATAGACTCACAGAATGGTTTGGTTTGGAAGGGGCCCTTAAAGATCATCTAGTTCCAGTAACCCTGCCATGGGCAGAGACACCTTCTATTAGATCAAGTTGCTCAAGTGCCTGTGCAACCTGGCCTTGAACACTGCCAGGGAGGGGGCATCCACAACCTTACTGAGCAATCTGTTCCAGTGTCTGATCACCCTCACTTGAAAGAATTTCTTCCTAATTTCTTATTTACATCTCCTCTCTTCCATCCTAAAGCCATCGTCCCTTGTCATATCACAGCAAACAACTACCTGAAAGGAGGTTGTAACCAGGTGGGGTTGGTCTCTTCTGCCAGGTAACCAGCAACAGAAGGAGGGACACAGTCTCAAGTTGTGCCAGAGGAGGTCTAGGCTGGATGTTAGGAGGACGTTCTTGACAGAGAGTGTGATTGGCATTGGAATGGGCTACCCAGGGAGGTGGTGGAGTTGCTGTCCCTGGAGGTGTTCAAGAAAAGACTGGATGGGGCACTTGGTGCCATGGTCTGGTTGACTGGCTAGGGCTGGGTGATAGGTTGGGCTGGATGAGCTTGGAGGTCTCTTCCAACCTACTTGATTCTATGAAACCCTTGTCAAAAGTCCTCCCCCAGCTTTCTTGTAGTCCCCTTCATGTACTGAAAGGCTACTCTGAGGTCTCTCCAGAGCCTTCTCTTGTCCAGGCTGAACAGTCCCAGCTCTTCCAGCCTGTCCCCATAGGGTAGGGTTCTAGCCCTCTAATCACCTTCATGGCTTTATCTGGAAGCCAACAGTTCCATGTCCTCCTTCTGTTGGGGGCCCCAGAACTGGACACAGTACTCTAGGTGGAGTCTTACCAGAGCAGAGGATNAAGAATTTCTTCCTAATTTCTTATTTACATCTCCTCTCTTCCATCCTAAAGCCATCGTCCCTTGTCATATCACAGCAAACAACTACCTGAAAGGAGGTTGTAACCAGGTGGGGTTGGTCTCTTCTGCCAGGTAACCAGCAACAGAAGGAGGGACACAGTCTCAAGTTGTGCCAGAGGAGGTCTAGGCTGGATGTTAGGAGGACGTTCTTGACAGAGAGTGTGATTGGCATTGGAATGGGCTACCCAGGGAGGTGGTGGAGTTGCTGTCCCTGGAGGTGTTCAAGAAAAGACTGGATGGGGCACTTGGTGCCATGGTCTGGTTGACTGGCTAGGGCTGGGTGATAGGTTGGGCTGGATGAGCTTGGAGGTCTCTTCCAACCTACTTGATTCTATGAAACCCTTGTCAAAAGTCCTCCCCCAGCTTTCTTGTAGTCCCCTTCATGTACTGAAAGGCTACTCTGAGGTCTCTCCAGAGCCTTCTCTTGTCCAGGCTGAACAGTCCCAGCTCTTCCAGCCTGTCCCCATAGGGTAGGGTTCTAGCCCTCTAATCACCTTCATGGCTTTATCTGGAAGCCAACAGTTCCATGTCCTCCTTCTGTTGGGGGCCCCAGAACTGGACACAGTACTCTAGGTGGAGTCTTACCAGAGCAGAGGATGAGAATCCCCTCCCTCATCCTGCTGATCACACTGCTTTTGATGCAGCCCAGGACACAGTTGCCTTCTGGGACGCAAGCACACGCTGCTGGCTCACGTTCAGTTTTAACTCAACTGGCACCCCCAAATCCTTCTCCTCAAGATTGCTCTCAAACTACTTCTCACCCACAATCAACAATGATAGTGTTTTCTTTTCAGTGGAACTTTGCAGTAAGCAATTCAGCTGCAGGTTTGTAAGCAACGCTATAAAACGCAAGAGATTTTTTTGAGTGGAGAAAAATCCTAAAGGTTGAAACTGTACACTAATATCCAGCTGAACCAATACATCTGCCAGCAGGCACGTGCTTTCTGTTTGGTTTGTGTCAAGTAGATAGCTTAATTATTTGAGTGCAGTTAGGCTGATGAGTGGGCTGCTTCATGTGTTGGGTTTTTTTTTTTTTTGGTCCCAGTTGACTTGTTCAATTAAGACTTAAATCCCTGCGTAGAGCTGAGGGACACCACAGATTGCATCTGTGTGCTCTGCCAGTTTACCCAGTTATCAGTGGCAAACTGAAAGGCCTCAAAGTATGACAGAGATCAGATGCTCTGATTCCACTTTGAATCCACTAACAAAGTGAAGGTCTCGGGAGGGTTTGTGTGTTTTGGGAAAGGATATTTTTGATCTTTTAGCATATTCATCACATGGAGTGCTTTGTAAATACTGGTGCATAGCAAATACTCATGTGTGACAAGAAGCATTGCTTGATTGTGGTACCTCACTAACATTTCATTCTGTACTACTACCAGTACTGGGAAGAGCAGAAGGGAATTACAGAGAGAATCACAGAGAATTAACCAGACCTTCAAAATTATCGAATCTAACCTGTCACCTAACACCATCTAATCAACTAAACTATGGCACTAAGTGCCACATCCAGTCTCTTTTTTTTAAACCCCTCTAGGGGTGGTGACTCCTCCACCTCCCTGGGCAACCCATTCCAATGCCAATCACTCTTTCTGTGAAGGATTTTTTCCTAACATCCACCCTAAACCTGCCCTGGTGCAGTTTGAGGCTGTGTCCTCTTGTTCTGTCCCTGGTTGCCTGGGAGAAGAGACCAACCCCTCCTGGCTCCTTTCAGGTATATGTAGAGAGCAATAAGGTCTCCCAAAGAGAGTTTGACTCTAGGCAAATGACCAATTTCTCCTTTGCCCAGCCTAGAATGAAATGGCTCCTTTGAAACCCTGAGAGGTATAGAAAAGTTCATCTAGTTCTAACCTCCCTGCTGTGGGCACAGACACCTCCTACTAGACCAGATTGCTCAAGAGCCGTCCAACCTGGCTTTGAACACTTCCAGGTTTGGAGCCTTCCCAACTTCTCTGGGCAACTTGTTCCATTGCCTCATTATCCTCACGGAGTCCAAGAAGGTGAAAATAAATGCATGTGCCTTCAGACATCCAGATTCCTGTATGACATTAATATATGTCTCTGAGAACAGTCAGAAAAATCACTTAGGTGAGGGTGAGCTTTGTGTAGGCATCAACTGTCTGGTGTCAGCAAACATAGGTTGATTGCCTCAGCCTTGTGTTTGTGAAAGATTTCATGGAGGGTGTAAGTCCTTGATGTGCAGAGCTGGCCACCGTGTCCCAAGCCTTGGCTGGTGATTAAATATTGCATCCAAGGTGGAAGCACATGGAAATGTGAGTGAAGCAATGTGAGTTCCCAGCAGGAGACATCTCCCCAGGCTTCATCCTGCACCCTCTGGTACAGCACAGTTCCCCAGGGCTGCCATGCACAAAGCATCAAATGCCATCCTTCTTTCTCAATTGACAAAGCAAATGACAGATAGATGGAAAACTTCACTTGGAGTATGGAGCCCAGAGGGAAACACTGTAAAGCAGAAGTCCTACATCCACAGGTCTCGGGAGAAAAGTCACTTCTGCTCATAGCTGTTCAGATTCTTCTCGAGCTGGTTGTCTTCACCAGCATGAAACACAGTTTGAGTTTCCCATAGGAAAATGTTCTGTTTAAGATTTCTCTACAATATGACAGGATTTTGGGGTTTATATATTAGAATTTTCAGTTTCTATAGTCATTTGGTTTGAGCGTTGGTATTTTTGACCCACTAACAAAATACATGAGGATCAAATGCTTTTTCTTTTTGCCTAAGAAGAAAGAAGCTTGTCTTTCCCCAAATTACTCCCAATATCCATGAAAACCAGAAAGGTATCTGTGTTCATAATGACTATTGTCCCACAGATGTCCAAAATGAGCAGTTGGCCTGGCAATATCCCTGTTTGGATAAAAGCCTTGGATCCTGCAGCTATAGCATTTTAGTGCAGTGATTTGGACTATGCTTTGCAGAAGCAGGAGTCCCCTTTTTTTCCCCCTACTTATATTCATTTTTCTTTCCTTTTGATTTTTTTACACCCACTTGTTCTCTTCACTCATTTTTCTCATGATATTTTTGGCCAGGAAAAGCTGCACACACACCACACCAAACAGTTTTTCTTCCCTTACCTCGCTCCTTCCCCCACAAACATCAGAGCAATGCATTTCTCTAGCAGTATACATACATTAGAGAAGAAACTCTTTCAGTTTAGAGTTATGCTTTGCCATTTTCAGGATTTAGGAGTAATTTTATTCCCTCTTTCTTTCCCTTTCTGCTCTTTTCTGTGGGATCAGCAATCCTAAAGCTCCCCTGCATCAGCCAAGCCCCTGCTAGATGAAGGCAGCCACATTGCTTGCCCAAGCTCATTCCTTCTTTTCTCCAGTTCTGACATCCTCTCTTTATCCAGGTATATTGGGGTTTTTTATCAAAAGCTCAGCTTTTCTTGCTGGGCTCTATAGGAGCTTTGTGCTGCAGCTGGTCAGATTTAGTTTGTGCTCTGGCATTAATTCAATCCAATTTAGCTGACCAAATTCTTGAACTTTCCATTATGTAAATGCTCTGTACTTCTGCCCCTTTATTTAGTCCATTCAGTCCAACATCTCCTAAAGCTCTAATTTTATGAGATCTGACAAAATGCTATGTGGAGAGATGGGGTGCTGGCAAAGCACATTCATGTCTGGTGTTTCACTCTGGCTGAATGTGAGGCAAACCTTTTCTGTGAGGGTGCAGGAGCCCAGGAGCAGGCTGCCCAGAGAGGTGATGGAGTCTCCTTCTCTGGAGAGATTCCAAACCCCCTCTGGCCATTGCGATCCTGTGCAAGCTGCTGTGGATGACCCTGCTTTAGCGCAGGGTTGGACTGGGTGATCTCCAGAGGTTTTTTCCAGCTCCTATCACTCTGTGATTCCAGTCCCACTCTCCTCCTTTCTTCAGTCTCTCTGAAAATGTCGCTGGTAGTTTTGTTGATAATTTGATCCTGTTACTTAAAAGATTGATCTTTTTTCTGTCTTTTAAGCAAATGCAGTTCCACAGTTTTCATCCTTATACAAGGTCAATTCTTACACTGTAATATAAATAATATTTTTGTTTAGACATTGATCTATATTTATGTTTAGATATTGATACAGATACAGAATTTGGGAAGAAATCCCTGTAGAAAACCACCTGCCTTTCTCATCTCCATGACACACACAGTCACACTGCTGGGCTTGGCTCTCTCACTGTTGCTCAGAACAATATTTCATACCATAAAGCTAGATACAGTCCATGTGCTGGGTTGTGCTGCATGCAGGCATATGTGTGCAAGCATGTCCGCATGTGGCAAGAGCCAGAAGAACTTCTTTTCTCCTGACATTCATGCATACGTAGCATAGAGGATGGAGGCAAGAATGAGCAGCAAGGAGAAGACCTGAAAAGAGAGGTTCAGTATGGATGTAAGGTGATGGGTAGCTGAGAGGTGGAGCAAGCTGCCCAGGTGGTCCCTCCACCTCTGGAATTTTCAAGCCCTGAATGAGCTGATCAGACCCTGGCTTAAATGCCAGGACCTCTTCCAACCTTCCTCCTCATCAAAATTCTATCACTTTATGGCCCGAAATGGCATCTTTCATTTTTCAGCTTCTCATCTCTCTTTCTTCCAGTCTCAAAAAAGTTTCTTTCTAATTAAGGGAAATGATCAGATGATGTTGACAGAACGTTTTCTATGCTGGAATGTGAATAAATTGCAAACCTGGAGGAAAAAAACAAAACCTGAGCAGGGCAATAACTGGCAACATATCACTGCAGTAATCTCACGTAGATATGAGTTCAGCCTCGGGTGGTGGTGGTGGTTTATTTCCCCTGTACTTTATTTGTTGTCCATGCGTTAGTTTTAGTGCTTTGTTACTTCCAGAAGTAATTTGTTCTGGAGAATAGCATTTCAAAACATCTCTGAAGGTGTTGAATGTTTTGCTCATTTAGTGCTTGCAGAACAGACAAACTTGCTCCCGTCGGCTTCTTTGCAAACTGCAAAGAAATATGCTCCATTTAACATCCTCTCTCTCTCTTTCTCTCTTTTTTTCCAGCTGGGGGAAAAAAAAGGAAGTATCTGAGTGTGAACTAATGGCACATTTCCCAGCTGGCAATTAATATTTGCTGATTTAACTTTGCGGCAGTGCTGACAGGCTGCTTCGGTGGCAGTGCAATGGATTGGGAGCTGTTGGGAGATGTGCAATTAATCCCACTGGGAGGGAGGCTGGGATCCTTGGCCTGTAGGGCTGGCCTATAATGATCCTTTCAGTGTTTAATGTAAATATATTAGGAATTTCTAATGCTACAAAGAGAGAGAAGTGCTGTATGTAATGGAGGTGTGTGTTTGCTCTCAGCAGAACTGATAGGATTCTTCCCACATTGAATACTTGAGGGTTACTGAAGTATTTGAGTACTGAAGGGATTCAAATGCCAAAATATTCAGTATTTGAATACTGAAGGGATTCCAGCATCAAATTGGGTGGGTATGTCTATCTGCTGGAAGGCTCTGCAGTGAGATCTGGACAGGCTGGGTTGATGGGCTGAGGCTAACGCTGTAAGATTCAACAAGATCGAGTGGTGAGTGCTCCACTTGGGCCACAGCAACCCTCTGCAACATCACAGGCTTGGAGCAGAGTGGCTGGAGAGCTACTCAGTGAAGGACTGAGGGTGCTGATTGATGGCTGACTGAATGTGTTCAGGTGGCCAAGAATTCCAATGGCATACTGGCTTGCGTCAGGAATAGCGTGGCCAGCAGGTCTAAGGATGTGACTGTCCCCTGTACTCAGCACTCAGTGGTGTCATCTGCTGCTTCTTCACCAAAACCAGATCTGTTTCCCTGATTCTGTAACTCTTCAACTGGGGACTGTTTTCAGAAATGGCTGGTAAAACTGAAATAGGGGAAAATGTACTTTGGCAGTGAAGCTAGTGGAAGAAGTGATTTTATCCAAAGTGATCCCTATCCAGCATTCCTGGTGGGTTTATAGCTCCAGTTTGAGGCAATGACTGCCTAGGGAGTGCAGAAGTAACTGTAATGTGGCCTTGTGTTTTTAATATCAAGTTGTGTAAAGTTTGGGGTTTACAGTGCTCGTGATTGGGGCCCCTATGAACAGTTTTATTTGGTGACTGTTATCTGTTTCATCCTACTTAAGGACCAGTCTATTATCTTCTCCAGGTGCCTCTTTTGATGTGGATGGCCATAATACATCTCCCATAAAATCAGGCAGCTCTGTAGTATGTATCAACTGGTGAGCAAAGGAGTTAGAGGATAGTTCAGCAGCAGTATTAATATCTTAGCGTCAGAATTCTTTCTAATTTACTTTCCCCATACAGTTTAGGGTGCACTTGATTGAATGGCAGTCAACAGAAAAGCCCATAGTTGATGAAGTATGCAGCCTGTAACTCCATGGTGTGGAGGAAGACAGTGGTAGTAGGAGATGGTTTCGGTTTAAACCATCCAGAGCTTCAGCTTAATGATGAGGGCAGGCAAATGTGATGCAGCTCTTTCTTTAGGGTGGCATCTGTGCAGCTGGCTCAAAGCCTGACACTGGTACACCTTCACTGCAGCCATTTCAGGAGAGCTGAGAGGTGCCAGTGAAGCTTCTTTTCATGCAGATGGGAGAGGAAAACAGAGGAAGAGGACAGAGGATGAAGAATCAAAGTGAAGGATGTGGGAAGAGACACAGGGATGTGGTTTGCATTTACTGACTGGAGTTTCCATGCAAACTGCTGCTACTCCCTACTACCCTGAGCATGTCAGGGGTTGTTTGTTCCTTTTTACCTAATTCTGAGTTCCTTTTGCACCAGACCCAGGCTTGATCTCAAACAGTCTGGACGCACTGTGCCCACCTTGCTTTTCTTCTCTGAACATCAGATCAATAGCTATTGCACATGAATTCAGAAGCTTAACCCACACTTAAATATTGAAGAGTCCTATGTTGGAAACATTAAAGAAACTTTTTTTGCTTTTTCATTTTGTCGAATTTAATATTTGCTCTGACTGTTCTATTAGCAATTTTCCAAACTGCTCCAGGTAGTGAATGAACTGAAGAAATTCCAGCAAAGTGGGGCATGATATTATGAAGTCATGATTAAAAAGTGACGCATTGGCTGAGCCTCTGCATTGCTGAATCTCTTGTAATCCTGAAAAGAGTTTGAATGTCCAAAAGTTTGCCTGCTCTTACTCCCAAATGTTGTTAGTGTAATACTAATCTAAGATAGCAGGGGAGGTTTAGGTTGCATATTGGAAGAAATTTCTTCACTGAAAGGTTTCTCAGCCACTGGAACAGGCTCCTGAGCGAGGTGGTTGAATCCTCATCCCTGGAAGTCTTTCAGAGTCACAGAGATGTGGTGCTGAGGGGCATGGTTTAGCACCATACTTGGCAGAGTTCAAGATTGGTTGCACCTGATGACCTTAAAGATCTTTTCCAACCCAAAGTGCCCTTTGAATAAAAGGTATTGAGGTTTCCTGCAAACCCTATGCACATTTCAGTTCTTAGACCATTGTAGTTGCCCTAACACTACAAAACCAACAACATTTTTCCCCCTTCCCCTCGTATTGTGTCTTTTGACTTTCCTGTTCCTTTTGCAGTCATTTGGAGTGTTTCTCATGTGCGAGCTCTGCAGTGCTCTTGTGACACTTGAAGTTGCCTTAATTTCTCTAACATTGCATACATTCTATTCAGAGAATTACTGATTCAATTAAGGGCCTCACAAGTTATCATTTTGAGAGGTAACCTGCAGTTTGCTGCCAGATGACTCTTTGTGGGACACCTCCAGCTCTGTGCTGATACAAAAGCCAGGGAAAACCTTTATTAAAAGGAGAAAACAAACAAAGCGAAAAACCAACCCTGAGAGAAACCGAGAGATTACTTTTAAAAAGCAGACCAAGGTTAAAAGGTAGAGATGAGCATTAAAGATTAAGATGATTAGATTGTGGTGAAGGATGCTGGAAACTGGAGGAAAACAAATGTATGGAATAAATGTTAGGGGTGGGGAGACTTAGGCAAGGGGATTTAGAAGTTTCTCTTCAAAGATAAAAAGGACTGGCACTGGAGAATAGTTGATTAAAAACTATTCAGCACAAATGCTAATCTTCCTGGGTGCTCAGTATAAAAAAATGCACAGAGCAAATTGAAATCCAGAGTGCTGGGGAATACCAACAGGCTGGATGCTGCAGATTCAATTAAGTGGCTGCAAGGAGACAGACTAGTAGAGCTTCTCCCTTCCTGCCTCTCTGCTCGAGGATTTCACAGGCACTTTTGGCTAATGTGCTTGAGAGGGCTGAATCCTATCAGAGGTGTTGGGCAGTCAGAGGAATACTATTAAAAATAAGCACTGTGCCAGAGCTTCACAGCACGAGGTACTGATAAAGCCCTTTGTAATTCCCTGGTTGCATTTTTGCATGTTGCATTGAAGCTGTCTTCCCGTTGGAGGCACACAAAGTGCTGGTGGTGAGGTTATCTCCTTCCCTTGCCCATGTGAAATGAAGCTCTTCCCACGAACCTTAAAACTTATCGTGGTGAGGTAACGAAGGATCTGCAGATTGGGTCTGTCTGCTGGTGACTCAAAGCCTCTTTGAGTATTAACTTCTCTTTTTTTTTTTTTTTTTTTGATAAAAAGCTGAGTCACAGAGAGAAATACAGTGCAGTTAATTAGAAGTGTAACTGTTGCACTGCTTGTGAGGGATGGATTCTGCAGTGATGGTGGTGTGATTTGTGTCCCATCCCTTTACCCAGGGTCAATTCCTTCTAGGGAGGCATATCCCCCTGCATCAGTACAGGTGAGAGGTTGCCCTGTTGGATGGTAGCTCTGTGGAGAAGCACCTGGGAATGTTGGTGGAGAGAAGTTCACCATGCCCCAGCAGTGTGTCACTTCCAATCGCCTGCCATGCTGTCATTCCATGAGCTGTGGTTTTCTCCATCACATGCATTCATTACCATGGGCATTTTTTCATTCAAGATGATGATCTTAAAGGTCTCCAACTAAAAGAATTCTAATATTCTATTACAGTTTTATTATTATGAGGTGTGGAGGCTGCAATTTTATTTGCAAAGCTGCAGTGTTCCTTTTTCCATCCTTGAGCTCCCAGCCTGAACATGGGGCAACCCTTTATGCAAGTACAGCTGGATGGGTCTCAAGACCTGCTGTCCTCACTACTGCCTGCTGCAGACCTGCTTGGTCACAGAGATTCAGCAGCCCCAGCCAGTCTGTGCCCCTCCTTCACTCCTGCAAAACATACAGGTAAACCAGCACATTCCAGGGGATTTCATGGGGGCACGGAGCCTAGAATTAGGATGGCTTAACAAAAGCTCTGGGAGTCATTTCAGGGACCTTGAGAAAGTGACTGCCCCCCTCCTAGACTGCAATTCCTCCTCTCTAATGGCTGGATTACTATTTTCCTGGCATGCAGGGGTGTTGTGAGGTCTAATTCATTAATCTTTGTAAAGCATTTGAGGACACTTTGATGGAAAATGCAAAATATTATCAGTAAAAGCCTCCCATTTAAATCTCACCTGGAAACCTTCCTCTTACTCCTTAATTTGTCATTGATCCGCACTCAATTAGAGGTAATGGGATTTACATACATGCTCCAGCAGTGGAGCAGACCCCACAGGGATGTGCCAGTGGCAGTGTTTGTGTTAATTCCAACGGAGCAGGCAGGCACTTGGGACCTGCAGCTCAACAAGCTAGCCCTGGACTGCACAGTGACCTCCAAAACCACAGAATCCTGGCATGGTGCGGATTGGAAGGAACCTCTGGGGAGCATCTAGTCCAAACCCCCTGCTAAACCAGAGGCAACAGCTTGCCCAGGAATGCAATGTCCAGGCAGGTTTGCCATCTCCTCAGAGAAGAACACTCCACAGTCTCTCTGGGCAGCCTGTTCCAGAGCTCCATCAGATTCACACCAAAGAAATTTCTCCTCATCTTCAAATGGAACCCCTTGGGTTCTAGTTTGTGCCCATTGTCCTTTGTCCTGTCACTGGGCGTGACTGAGAAGAGCCTGGCCCCATCCTCTGGTCCCCCCCACCTTCCCTTTACCTCTTGCTCAGCATTCATCAGATCCTTTCTCAGGCTGCTCTTCTCCAGGCTCAACAGCCCCAGGTCTCTCAGTCTTTCTTCCTCACATAGGTGGTCCAGGCCCTTCAGCCTCTTTGTAGCCTCCACTGGACTGTCTCCAGTAGTTCTTTGCTTCTCTTGAATCGAGGTGCCCAGAACTGGGCATAATAGTCCAGTGATGGCCTCATGAAGGCAGAATAGATGAGGAAGAGAACCTTGCTTGACCTCAGGGTACTACTGGTCTTCTTGGCCACAAAGACACATTGCTGTCCCATGGATAACTTGCTGTCCACCATGACTCCAAGCTCTTCTCCACAGAGCTGCATTCCAGCACGTCAACTCCAAATCTGAACTTGTGGGTTAGGACGTTGCAAGGACTGTGTGGATGCAGATCAGTTCTGGGGACCTTTCTCCAGCACTGTCTGGTCTCACCAGAGGTTTTCCAGTGGAAGCTGTGGTGCCAGGTGGTGTTATAGGTTTGGGGTTTTCTCCTATTAAATCTAGAGCAGGCCCAATATGGTGCAAACATTTGTGGTGAAGGTTCAGTTGTATTTTTGTCTGTGAGCACTTTGGCTGCATCCATCGCCCTTTAGTTTGCTACTCGTGAATATTTTAGCAAATTGGTTTCCTAACAGTAATGTTGCCAGGAAGCAAATGTTCCTGAATATTTGCAATGAAAAACTGGCATTTTACTTGGTATTTGCAGTTACTTGCTGTACAAGCCTCATCTTAGTGCTCCTCTGGGAGGACCAGCATGGCCAATTAAAGCAAATCTTGTTTGGAAATGCAGTTCTCAGAACCTGCCCATGAATCAACTCAGTCAAAGACTGGCAGAAGGCTGGACCAGCTGTGGAGAGCTATCCCACAGCACAGCACCTGGGTGCCTTGCAGGTAAACTGGTAAACATAGCAAAATCTCCTGTGAGCTTGCAGGAACCTCTAATACTTGGTCTGGGTGGTTTTGGATCAGGGATGTGCTCAGACTCTTCTGAAGGAAAGGTTTAGAAATAAGTATTTTTATTTGGCTTGTCACATGTAATGTAGAGGTTTTTGAAGGATACCTGGACTCTGGGCTCTGCTGTATTCCTCTGCCTTGAGCTGCAGGACAGTCTAAATGAAGACTGCCATATTGCTATTTTCATATGGCCAGTGATGGAATATTTATACGTGAATTCTAGAATAGTATGAAAAAAAAAAAAGTACCATGAAAACCCTCTTAGCTAAAGAACTCTCAGTGCTGGGAATTTGCTGTTCAGCCTGGAGAAGAGAGGGCTCCAGGATTTGAAAGGGGCTACAAGAGAGCTGGAGATGGGCTTTTTACAAGGTTATGTAGTGACAGGATGAGAGGTGATGGCTTCAGACTGGAAGAAGCAGGATTTAGATTAGACATGAGGAAGAAATTCTTCTCTGTGAGGGTGGTCAGGCACTGGAACAGGTTGCCCAGAGAAATTGTGGAGGCTTCAAGCCTAGCAGTGTGAGTCAGCCCTTGGGATAACTGATTAGGAAAGGTGGAGTAAGGATGAGACCCAGGTGGTTTTATTCAATCCATGCACCTCAGCAAACACANCTCTTGCTCAGCATTCATCAGATCCTTTCTCAGGCTGCTCTTCTCCAGGCTCAACAGCCCCAGGTCTCTCAGTCTTTCTTCCTCACATAGGTGGTCCAGGCCCTTCAGCCTCTTTGTAGCCTCCACTGGACTCTCTCCAGTAGTTCTTTGCTTCTCTTGAATTGAGGTGCCCAGAACTGGGCATAATAGTCCAGTGATGGCCTCATGAAGGCAGAATAGATGAGGAAGAGAACCTTGCTTGACCTCAGGGTACTACTGGTCTTCTTGGCCACAAAGACACATTGCTGTCCCATGGATAACTTGCTGTCCACCATGACTCCAAGCTCTTCTCCACAGAGCTGCATTCCAGCACGTCAACTCCAAATCTGAACTTGTGGGTTAGGACGTTGCAAGGACTGTGTGGATGCAGATCAGTTCTGGGGACCTTTCTCCAGCACTGTCTGGTCTCACCAGAGGTTTTCCAGTGGAAGCTGTGGTGCCAGGTGGTGTTATAGGTTTGGGGTTTTCTCCTATTAAATCTAGAGCAGGCCCAATATGGTGCAAACATTTGTGGTGAAGGTTCAGTTGTATTTTTGTCTGTGAGCACTTTGGCTGCATCCATCGCCCTTTAGTTTGCTACTCGTGAATATTTTAGCAAATTGGTTTCCTAACAGTAATGTTGCCAGGAAGCAAATGTTCCTGAATATTTGCAATGAAAAACTGGCATTTTACTTGGTATTTGCAGTTACTTGCTGTACAAGCCTCATCTTAGTGCTCCTCTGGGAGGACCAGCATGGCCAATTAAAGCAAATCTTGTTTGGAAATGCAGTTCTCAGAACCTGCCCATGAATCAACTCAGTCAAAGACTGGCAGAAGGCTGGACCAGCTGTGGAGAGCTATCCTACAGCACAGCACCTGGGTGCCTTGCAGGTAAACTGGTAAACATAGCAAAATCTCCTGTGAGCTTGCAGGAACCTCTAATACTTGGTCTGGGTGGTTTTGGATCAGGGATGTGCTCAGACTCTTCTGAGGGAAAGGTTTAGAAATAAGTATTTTTATTTGGCTTGTCACATGTAATGTAGAGGTTTTTGAAGGATACCTGGACTCTGGGCTCTGCTGTATTCCTCTGCCTTGAGCTGCAGGACAGTCTAAATGAAGACTGCCATATTGCTATTTTCATATGGCCAGTGATGGAATATTTATATGTGAATTCTAGAATAGTATGAAAAAAAAAAAAGTACCATGAAAACCCTCTTAGCTAAAGAACTCTCAGTGCTGGGAATTTGCTGTTCAGCCTGGAGAAGAGAGGGCTCCAGGATTTGAAAGGGGCTACAAGAGAGCTGGAGATGGGCTTTTTACAAGGTTATGTAGTGACAGGATGAGAGGTGATGGCTTCAGACTGGAAGAAGCAGGATTTAGATTAGACATGAGGAAGAAATTCTTCTCTGTGAGGGTGGTCAGGCACTGGAACAGGTTGCCCAGAGAAATTGTGGAGGCTTCAAGCCTAGCAGTGTGAGTCAGCCCTTGGGATAACTGATTAGGAAAGGTGGAGTAAGGATGAGACCCAGGTGGTTTTATTCAATCCATGCACCTCAGCAAACACAGCCCTTATTTGAGGGACAGGTTCATGCTTGTGCTGTGGGGTTGCTCCTGCTCCTCTTGGCTGGTATCGTCCTCCTGTGTATGTCCTCACTGTCCCTGGCATGGAGCAATCTGTGTTCACAGAGCATCAGGCTGCTGCAGCCCTCCATCATCCACAGGTTTCTGGTGCTGAGTGGTTTGCATGTGACTTGGTCAGCTGGCTGGGAGCTGGAGCCAGGGGAGTGTAGTGGGGGAGTCACACTCACAGGGCTGCACCTTTCCATTCACAGCTTTCCTTTACTGTCTGATTTGTTCCACTCAGTGGTTATCATCAGACTTTATTCTTCACCCTACTGTAGGCATGTGAGACGTGGCCATTTTCTGGAGAAAAGTATTCATAAGGATAGTTTCTGAGGATCAGAAGCTCAGAGGTTGACTGATCTGAAGGCAGCAGATACAACTCGGGTAGCGCTTTGGAAGAGCTCCACATCCAACACGGACATGAGATGCTCAGCACATCTGGAAAACATCTGTCTCAGACCCATAATTTGGCATTGTCATTCTTGGAGTTGCTGTGGAATGGGGCTTTGTGGAAAATGTTTAATAGTCCCAGACAGATTGTGTTTTGTTTTAATGGTAAAACAGCTTGTTAGGTCCAAACAAACTGGCAAAAAATCTTGCTGAAGCTGTACAGTGTTGAGGAAGGAAAAGGCTATTAAGGCAAAAATCTCAGCCCTGCTGAACCCATGAGATTTTGGCTGCATTTTAACTGGAACAGAACTGAAAGATAATGAAGGCATTTTGTGGCCCCACATTGGCTTTCAGCTGACTTTTATTTTACATAATGAGTTGGTGAAAATCAGAGTACAGTTACTTTGGGTTCACTTTTGAAATGGGAGCAGGTTGCAGGCTGCAGTTTTTGGGCTCATCACTTACAGCTAATTCTTTTGGCTCTCTTGAAACTTAAAAGCTTAATTTTCCTCTGTGAGAGGTGGTGTGAGCATGGGCAGCACATGGGGCTGCTTCAGCCACAGAGAGCCTGGGACAGCCATCAGAGCCCCGCTCCTCTCAAGTGCATCCTGCTGGAGAGCAGCCCTGAGGAGAGGGACTTGGAGGTGCTGGTGGACAAGAAGCTCAACATGAGCCAACAGTGTGCACTTGCAGTCCAGAAAACCAACCAGAGCCTGGGCTGCATCAGAAGTGTGGCCAGCAGGTTGAGGGAGGTGATTCTCTCCTTTTACTCTGCTCTGATGAGACCCCACCTGGAGTATTGCATTCAGTTCTGGAGCCCGTATTACAAGAGTGATGTGGACATGCTGGAGTGTGTCCAGAGGAGAGCCACGAGGATGCTCAGAAGGCTGGAGCACCTCTGCTGTGAGGACAGACTGAAAGAGTTGGGGCTGTGCAGTCTGGAGAAGAGGAGACTCTGAGGTGACCTTCTTGTGGCTTTCCAGTATCTGAAGGGGGCCTGCAAAAAAGCTGGGAAGGGACTTGTTTGGCTATCAGGTAGTGACAGGACTAGGGGGAACAAAGCAAAGCTGGAGATGGGGACATTCAAATTGGACACAAGGAGGAAGTTCTTCAGCATGAGAGTGGCGAGAGCCTGGAATGAGTTGCCCAGGGAGGTGGTTGAGGCTCCATCCCTGGAAGTGTTTAAGGCCAGGCTGGATGAGGCTCTGGGCAGCCTGATCTAGGGTAGGGTGTCACTGCCCATGGCAGGGGGGAGTTAGAATCAGTCAGGAAGGGGCCACAAGGATCATCTAGTTCCATGATCCTCTTTCTGACCAGAAGGGATTTTTGTCACATTGAAGTCACCACTTTCTTAAAGTTCTAGAAACTTCCTAACGGGTAGGAATTCTTCAAAGGGTTTGTTTTTGTGTTTTCAGGAACATTGGTGTCTTTTTTGGTTCTTTCCTTATTTTCTGCATGGGGCTTATCCTGCTAGTGAAGCTCAGGAATTGTGGGTTAGTGTGGACAGTGAGGTGGCTTGAGAAGTGGCTGAAAGGCAGAGCCCAGAGGGTTGTGATCAGTGGTGCAGAGTCTAGTTGAAGGCCTGTAGCTTGCAGTGTACCCCAGGGGTCAGGACCCGATCCAGTCTTGTTCACTGGCTTAGATGAAGGGACAGAGAGAACCCTCAGCCAATTAACTGATGATATCAGATTGGGAGGAGTGGCTGACACCCTGTCATCAGGCTGTGCTGCCATTCAAAGGGACCCAGACAGCCTGGAGAGTTGCACAGAGGGAAACCTTGTGGAGTTCAACAAGAACACATGTAGGGTCCTGCATCTGGGGAGGAATGAGCCTCTGCAGCAGTACAGGTGAGGAGTTGAGCTGCTGGAAAGCAGCTTTGTGGAGAAGGAGCTGGCAGTGCTGCTGGACACTGAACTATCCATGAGCCAGCAATGTGCCCTTGTCAGAGAAGGCCAATGGGGGTGCATTCAGGAAATCAGACCAGCAGGCTGAGGGACAGTACGAACCTACTTTAAGAAAGGAGCAGTCTTGAATCCCCAAATCTCGTCTCCTTGCTCCTCAGAAAGGCTCCAGAAAAAGCCATCATCCCCAACAAGGAGCTGGAGATCTCTGACATTTCAAAGTAATCAGGTAGAATTACTGCTTCTCTAAATATCTTTAACATATTTACTGACATTTCCTTCACATCAGCTCATAATGTTCATTGGATCAGAAAACAGCCTGGAGCTGCGTCTGCAAAATGCTTTGTGAAGTGTTTTGATGTGGGAACCAGAAAAAAAAAAAAAGGTTGGACGAGGCCTTGAGTTCCCTGTGCTAGTGGGAGGTGTCCCTGCCTATGGCAGGGGGTTGGAACTAGATGATCCTTGAGGTTTCCTTCCAACCTTACTATTCTATGAAAAATCTTTGTGTAAGTTTCCTATGGAAATACCTATTTCTTTTTTTATTTTTAACTCCTATGGTTTTCCCTAGTTATTTATTATTTCAGTTTTGACTTGGTGAAGGGTCTGAGGGAAGCAGGCCCTGCAAGGAGCTGCCAAGGGAACTGGGGTTGTTTAGTTTGGAGAAAAGCAGACTGAGGGGAAACCTTCTGGCTTTCTGCAGCTCCCCCGAAAGGAGGTGGGTGTTAGTCTTTTTCTCCAGGTAACAAACAATAAACAAGAGGAAATGGCTTCAAGTTCCACCAGGGAAGGTTTAAGTTAGACATCAAAAGAAAGTTCTTCAGTGAAAGGGTTCTCAAAGACTAAACCAGGCTGCCCAGGGAGGTGGTCGAATCCCCACCCATGGAGGTGTTTCAGAGAGGCAGAGATGTGGTGCTGAGGGACATGGTTTAGCACCAGACTCAGTCTAGTAAGATAATTATTAGACTTGATGATCTCGAAGGACTTTTCAAACCAAAAGGATTCTGTGATTGCCTTGTCTGTAAGGGCTGCTTGCAGGAATCTGGCATCTGTAGAAGGCAGAAGCTTGGGTTTTATTCCCTTGTCTGCTGGTACTGTGAATTCCCCCCAGATTTCCATAGCAGTGAGGAGCTCTAAGGATGACAGATGACCTGAGCAGGTGTTTGCCAGGCCGGTGACACTTAACATCACAGCTCACACTGACTCTGTAACAAGTCACTTTGCCCCCCAGCCTTTGCTCTGCGCTGCTGGATACAGCAGAAGGTGCAGAGAAGTGGATTTGTTAGTGTGAAACAGGGAGGAGAATGGACTTGCCCCCCCTCCCCCCGTTTGTTTGGTTTTTAAGGCTGATATGCACATTTTAAATATTGTTTGTGCAATAATGGACCTTCTCAGCAGTTTTAATCCAAGGAGTTTTGGATTTCAATCCAAAGGATCTGAGATCCAGTGCAGGGATGTGTTGTGGACCCAGCTGAAATGAGCAGTCTGCAGGTGGCATTGGCCATACAGCAGAAAGCACGAATTAAACTCATACCAGGCTGTTAATTCTCTGCCTGGCCATTACTGGCCTGTTTTTAGCAGACTGTTTTGAATAAGTTATGATTAATTGGGTATTTTAATTAGTTCTTAATAGTTACTTACTTGATTAATTACTTTTCCTTTATTTATGCTTTCTTAATCCAAGGGAGAGCCTGTGTCAGTGCTGATTGCTGCCTCCCAGGTCTGCATCTACCACTGGAGACAATCCATGGGAACAGGCTCTCCCTTCTGCTGCCTTATTTTTATTTTCAACTCTTTGTGTGGGTTTATGAACTGCAATTTTTTTCTTATCTGCATCCACTTGAAAGAATAAAAAAAAAAAAAAACCGAAAAAAATAAAGAGTTTTCCAGAGTGCTGCAGGCCTTTGCACATTGCCATGCTTTAGCCTAACAATGAGCTAAAGCCAGCTCTGCTGTGCAGATTTTTGTCCATGTTGTCCTCGTGATGAAAGGCTTGAGGGCACCTTGGGACTGTTGTACCATGACTGGTTTTCTGTGGATGCTTTCCCAGGTGTGGTGGTCAGGTGCTCCAAACTGTCACCAGCACCAGAAGGCACAATGGATTGTCCTTGGCTCTGTTGAACCAAGGAAATGAACCAAGGAAACACTGAGATGGTGTGCTTGAGTGGACCAACCAGTCAGAGGCTGAGGAAGAAGAAGAAGCTTGAGTAACACTTCTAAGAGCACCTTGTGCTCTATGAAGTTCATCCTTCAGGGAGAAGCCTTCAGTTATTCTGTATTTTTATAGACCTTGAGCTGCCCTTACGAGAGGTTTGAATGGCTGATCCAGGAGAAATAAGCCCAGATGAAATGGGAATTGATTTTGGAGCCTGGGATAAGAGATGTTGCAGAGGTCATTTGTGAGCATCAGGTCTTACAGGAAACCATCACTAAACTCTATGGTCCTGGTAGCACCGTATCACCTTGGCCTTGTCTGCAATCCCCTCAAGGCAGGCCATGTCCCATGTTCTGGCAAGGGAAGCTGGACAGAAACATCCAGTCTGAGGCAAGCCTGTAGAGAAGGTGGCAGAAAGTGGCATCTCTGACTAACTGTGATCTCTGAGCAGTTTTGGTTGCACCTGCAGACTCCCACAGTGCAAAGCACTTCAGCTGCTCAGCTCTAGGTGTTAATGTTAGCCTGCATGAGACAGGAAAAGCTCTCAGTGATTTCTAGAGTTACAGAACTTGTCTAGTTATCTCCTGAGTGTGAAAAATTAATTTAGGTACTTGGAGTCCTTCAGCTGAACTCTGTTGAATATGTTTTATGGATTTACGCATTGCAGAGTTCAGCAATAGGTGATGAAATCTGCAATAATAACCAAAAAAAGCTCCAAATTCCCTCTAAAAGTTGCTTTTCATGTGCTGTCCCCTGCATTGCTACTGGTCCACAGGGCCCAAGGGTGAGCTGGATGAGTTAAGTGTTGACTGGGTTCTTTCCTAGGTTGTAGGAGTGTCCTATGGCCAATGATGCTGCCTTACAGAATCATAGAATGATTTGGGTTGGAAGGTATCTTAAAGATCACACAGTTCCAACTCCCCAGCCACGGGCAGGGATACCTTTCACTGGACTAATTTGCTTAAAGCCCCATCCAACCTGCCCTTGAACTCTTCCAGCAATGGGACTTTCATCGCCTCTCTGGTCAATCTGCTTCAGTGCCTCACCACTCACACAATAAAGAATTTCTTCCCAATATCTAATCTAAACTGCTCCTCTTTCATTTTTAATCTGTTTCCCCTCATCACTACAGCATCTGATAAAGTCTCTCCTCATCCTTCTTACTGACTCCTTTATGCACAGAAAGGCCACCAGAAAGTCTCCCCAGAGCCTTCTCTCCACTGACCAACCCCAACTCTCTCGGCCTCTTCTCACAGCAGAGGGGTTCCAGTCTTTAGGTCATCTTCTTGGCTTCCTCTGAATATGCTCAATCAGATCCATGTTGTTCTGATGCTGGGCCCCAGAGCTGAACAGAATAGTGCTGATGGCATCTCAGAGGAGATTAGAAGGGGTTCATTCTCATCCCTATTCTGGCAGTTCCTCTTGTTGGAGCCCTTTTGCAGCTCCACAGCACCTCATATTTTGCAGACTCTTGCACAATTGTGACAAAACTTCCCTCTAAAAAGGCCATATTTTCTCCATTAATGTGTCCCAGAGCATCATCTCTTTTATCTCTTCTTGTGTCTCTCTGCTGTGCATCCTGGGACAATCTAGAAGACAATCCCATTTTGAAGGTCTACAGTCACCTCTAGACATTTCCATTCCCTTCTGGAGGTCTCTTTTTCTTGTTCAGTCCATCTTTCTAGTTGTCTTCTGCTGTTTTAATACTTTCTGTAAGGAAAAGGCCAAGCTCTTTGAATGCTGTGCATTAGCATATAGGGATGATGAAAGGAGCTCAGCACCGATCAATAATTGATATGAGGCGGTTGTAGGTGCGCTGTGGTGAGCTGTTACCGGTAGACAAGGAGTTTAATCCTTAACTAAACAGGAAACATTTAAGACAATTTATTGCTGGGAGACTATGCACAGGTGAGGTACTGATGTTCAGAATTCAAATAAAGTATTAAATCCTTTTTAAGCCATAAAAAAATGAAAAAGTTTATGAAGGAGAGTAACTCACACCTTTTAATTTGAGTTCCATGAAGTAATTTCCCCTCCAAACACCACAGTAAAATTAATGCCTCAGTAATCAAGGCTGTCGTTGGAGAACAAAATAAAATTAAAATTGTTAAAGAGCATAAAAGAAGATTGAGAATTAGTGGGGGAAAGGCAGCTTGTGAAGAAATTCTCAGCTTGGAGGAACTGAGTGGATGGAAGAAGGGCTTCTCTGCATGGATAAACTGTAATAATTTTTGAAATAATGGCTGTTAAGGCTTTTGGTGACTCTGGAAGCAGACGATGGCATATGGTCTGTCAGCGTGAAGCATGCATTTGAGTTTGATATTCTATACCAGCTTTCAGGCTGGCTGTTCTGAACTGGAAGAAGCTTTATATAAGCAGACAGGTGGCAAGTGTTCAGCAGCTTGGTGGGCAGGTGGGATACTGTGTGTGCCGCTTGCTGTGGAAAAGCCCTGCTCTTCTTGCTACCTCTTTTCCCCATCTCCACCCGTTTCTCATCTCTTTTTTCCCACTGGTTATTTCCTAGCGTCCTCTGCTTTGGTGGAGGAGCTCCAGCATCCCCAGCCCAGCAGGCACCTTTGGCATTGATCCTCTTCTTGGGGCAAAAATTGAAATTTCCCTGAGTTTTCAGCAAGGGAGGAGGTAAAAATCTCCTTTCATGCCAATGAAAAGCCTTTCAAAGGCTGCAGGTGAGCACTGCAAAGCAACCCCATGAATTTGGCTGCTCAGGGTGTGTCCAGCTTACTGTTGTGAAGAGCAAGCCCTTTGTCCTCCATCAGATGGAAAGCTTGCTTGCTCCAGTGGTGCACCTTCTGTGTAGTTTCTTTATGCTACAGTTGCGAACGAAGATGCTTACAGCTACCAAGCTGTAGTAACCAGCTTTTGGAAAGAAAATGCTGGCAGTTGGCCCAAGTTTCTGATGTCTGTTGGGAACAGCCTTAAAAAAGGACAAACAATCTCTTTTGTAAAACATTTCCAGGTAGAAAGTCATGCTACCATAGAGAGTATGTGCAGAGTAATGCCACGGATGGCAACTACTCAACTGCTTGCTGAGGGGGACAACTTCCAGGTGGTTCAAACCCACATACTGCCCCATGGGCCATTTACAAGTATCTCAGGTTACTTTGGGTCCTTCAGGGTTTATTTGTACAACCTGAGATTATTTACATCAATTGCTTCATCTACCTGAATCCTCATCCAAGGTGCTTTTGGAGTAGGGAAGGAGCAGGAGCCAGCCTGGAGCATCATTTTGTCTTTGTCCCAGCCTTTTGCTGGTGAAGCTGTCATACTAAAAGAAATAGTCCCACCTTGGTATGATTAATGTGGGCTCAAATTCTTGGGCATAGTTTTTCCTTGTGGCCAGGGCATATGGAGATGGAAAAGAGCATTGTGTGTGCCTTGCTGTAACTATTTGAGTATACAAGTCTGTGAACAGGAAGATACTTGTGAAGTTGTGGTGAATTCAGGTGGGTTTGTGTCAGAAAGCCATGAAGAAAACAGCCTCTGCTTCTGCATTTCATCCTCTGTGCTATGTGATAGAACTTCTGGTTGGAGCAGATAGTGTGAAGCCAGCAGGATCCTTTGTGGAAGTTTAAGAAAAAGTTTGCCCCTTCTTTTGATATTTTTTTTTTCCATTTGCTCTTTTTTTTTTTTTTTTTTTTTTTTTTTTTAATGAAAAAATCAAAAGGTGGCTTTTTTTTTTTTTTTTTTAATGAAAAACTCAAAAGGGTGCATTTTTTTTTTCTGGGGAAGCTTAACAATGAGCTTTGCTGACTGTTGAGCAACAGGAAATCCAATCTGTGATCTGAAGAAGAGCTGAAGGCTTCTCAGCTGGAAGCAAAACTCCTTGCCAGGCTCACCACAGCAAAATTTGTCAGTGCTCAGCAAGCAACAGAAGAGGTTTGACTGCTGCAGGGAGCAGTCGAGCAGGGCTATGTGGAGCCTTGGGAGAGATGGGTGGTGGCAGCTGGAGCAGTGTAGGGAGGAAAACCCAGAGCTCACCTGCAGGGTGCTGACTGTCAAGCTCAGACATCAAAGTCTACCTGTGCCTAGCAAAAGGTGTATGCTCAAGGTGGAAGGAAGTTGGTATGTGCCCTGCCTCTTGCAGAGGGGCTGTGGCAAGAGTCATTCTGGTGTTGGTGAGTGCACAGGTTTTGCTTAGATTCAGAGCTTCAAAATACTGGAAGGGGAGGCCGCTTGTGGCTTCCTTCTTGTCACATCTGTCTTTTTAATCCCAGTGTTATGGGAGATCCTGTATGTCACAGGGGCGTGCAAGAAAGCTGGGGAGGGACTGTTCATAAAGGTGTGTAGCTGATGCTTTCCACTGCCCCCCCCCCCCCGGAAATCAGTATTTTAAGCACAGTGGGCTCAGAGAGAGAGGGGTAATAATTCCTAATAGCTCTCTAAGCCTCAGTACAAAAATGAGGCTTCACCAGTCGATTATGCTGGCTTATCCCAAATCAGCCTCTGGTAACATGGAGTTATTTGGCAGGAGGGAGACAGGCCATCTGGGGAGCTGTTGGCTTCCAGAAACACTCATGGGTCCTTGTAGATATTCACAGCATCTTGTGGACACCTCAGTACTTCCTGAGGTGGAGCATATCTTTTGTCCTTCCACTGCTAAGCACAGGTAAGCCCAGAGGTAGGCTGCCATGCGGAGGAAGGGTTTGGGTCTAGGTGTTCTCTGTGTTGTCTCGTGGTGTAATATGAGCACAGGGTCCCTTCTGGGTTTGTCCATTGAACACCCTGATGAGTCTGGGTTCCTCTGAGTGCCCAAAAAATGGCTCTGAATGTACTCAAGGGAGTTTTGAAGCTTGAATTGTGTTCTCCATCAGCACTGGGAGTATAAGTTGATGGGTGCCAGGATGAAAGTGAAGAGTTATGGATGGTGTCTGCTTAAGACTTTGATAGCTTGTAGTAAAATCTTACAGCAACTCAGCTCACGTCACAACTTAAAGTGCTTGTGAAATAAATACAAGTAACAGATCTGCAAGTTGCAAAGTGTAGTTTGTCCACAGAATATTTGTCATTCTCAGCAGCCCAGAGGTAAAAGCAGATGAAATGCTGAGCGCCACACTGCAAACCCAGGGTGTCTCTGCACGAGGGATGAGTGACACCTCCTAATACACTTAGGATGGCAGTCACTCAGCCACTGCTCTGTGCTGATAATGAAAACAGTGATAGGATTTGATTTGAGGTTTGAAAATGAGGGAAGCAACACGGCAGCTGAAGAGTAGTGTTTGCCTTTGGAAGTCTTCTCACTTGGATTTCTAAGAGAGGATTTGCAATAGAAAATACCTCCTGGTCTTGGTGATTTTAAAGGTCTTTCCCAATCCAAATGATTCTGTGATCTAAGCAGGGCTGCAGCTTTGAGCACACCTACAAGAGTCCAGGGGCAGTCAGCTTTTAGTTTACCTCAGTGTGACATACCTTCATCTTGGGGAATTCTCCTGGTGTAAAACTCACAGCCGTCTGTGACAAACTTGATTTCCATCTCTTCTTTTGACCCTACCCTTAGATGTTTTCTTTGAAGAGAGATGACAATGTATTGTGTGGTCCCAGCTGTCCTCCTGCTTTCCTGGGTTCCAGTGTCAGGGATTCATTCTTGAGTGCTGGAAGCTTGAACTGAAAACCAGCTGTGTTTTCTTCTGTAGATCTCTTCTATGAGAGCACTGAGCCCTGAAACAGGCTGCCCAGAGAGGTTGTGGAGTCTCCTTCTCTGGAGAGAGTCCAACTCCACCTGGACGTTGTGATCCTGGGCAACGTGCTGTGGGTGCCCCTGCTTTAGCAGGGGGACTGGACTTGGATGATCTCCAGAGGTCCCTTCTAACCCATATCAGGTGGCAGAGACCCTTAAGATCATTGACTTCAACCTTCAGACATGACTGTTAAACCATGTCCCCGAGTGCCATGTCCACACATTTCATGAACACCTCCAGGGATGGCAACTCCACCACCTCCCTGGGTAGCCTGTTCCAATGCCTGACTCCTCTATCAGGATTTTTTTTTTTTTTCTTTTTCTCCTAATATCCAGCCTGAAGCTGGGTCGAGATCATCATGGGTGTTGGCATTATTAGGATGCCTTGTTCCTGTTCCAGTAGGTGTTAATTTGCATATATAACAGCAAAAAGGGAGCTACACTGTGGCTAAAAATACTCCAGAGCAGTGTATTCGTGGCTTTTGTTACACTTTGATGGTTATGGGTTGGTTGGGGTTTTTTGGTTTGTTTCTGTTTTGATTTTTTGTGGTGGCGGTGGTCTTGTTTGTTTGTGTTTTCCTGGGAAAAACATTCTATTGTATTTTTATGAAGAATTGGTGACATCTGGTGATCACTTATAATGAACCCTCTCAGGGCTGCCAACAAAAGTAACCCTTTTAGTAACAAAGATTTGTCTTGCGGCGCGTCTGGGAGAGCGGCTGCAATTAGCACGTAATCCCTACCCGCTGCTCTGCTTGGGGAAAGGCTCCCAGCCCGCCTTGGAGCACATACCCTGTGTTCAGCATATTACCAAATGAAGGGAAAAAAAAAAGGTTGTTCCTTGGCTCTTAGGTCTAATTGAATCAAAGCCTATCCAAATGAAAAGGGCAGCGGTGATGCTCTGGTCCCCGCGAGACGAGCGCACGGAGCTGCCGTGAATGTCAGGTTGGGAGTTGTTGGCAGGATCGATGCTGTGTCTTCAGTAAGTGGGTTTGTACTTGTGGGCAGTGCCTGCAGGC
Source organism: Ramphastos sulfuratus (assembly GCA_013399055.1). Taxonomy (NCBI): domain Eukaryota; kingdom Metazoa; phylum Chordata; class Aves; order Piciformes; family Ramphastidae; genus Ramphastos; species Ramphastos sulfuratus. The sequence goes on along the minus strand of WBNM01013171.1, from coordinate 14,365 downwards.
TGGATTACTGCAGAATTGTGTCATTTGAAGTATGGAAACCCAAAAGTGAAAGAATTAGGAAGTTGGAGCGCGGCAGAGGATTGATTTTTTGCATTGGTACCTGGATTGATTGGGTGGGCAGGTGTCTGCCCTGCTGTGTTTGTACAGTCTTGGTCTTCCAAGCTGGCATCGAAGCATCTATATCATATCTGAGCATTCGGGCAGCATGTATGGAGAAGACTACTGTGTGCTGACCACATCTGGAGTATGGTGCAAAATTCTGGGCTCCCTAGTTTGAGAGACAGGGAATTACTGGAGAGAGTCCAGTGAAGGCTCCAAAGAGCAATACTGAGAGGCCTGGAGAATCTTTGTGAGGAGGAAAGGCTGAGAGACCTGGAGCTGTTTAGCCTGGAGAAGAGCAGCCTGAGAAAGGATCCGATCAATGCTGGGCAAGATCTAAAGGGTGGGGGGCAAGAGGCTGGAGACAGACTCTTCTCAGTCATGCCCAGCAAGAGTACAAGGGTCAACAGGCACAAACTGGAACCCAGGAGCTTCTGTCTGGAGAGGAGGAGAAACTTCTTTGGTGTGAGAGTGCTGGAGCCCTGGAGGAGGCTACCCAGAGAGATTGTGGATCCTCCTTCTCTGGAGAGATTCCAAACACACCTGGACATTCTGATCTTTGGCAAGCTGCTGTGGGTGCCCTGCTTTAGCAGGGGAGTTGCACTGGATGTTCCCCAGAGATCCTTTCCAACCCCCACCATACTGTGATTCTGTGATAGAGACTTCTATAAGCAGGATGATCTGCATCATGTGTCTCTTGTTTTTAATCAACATCCAGAAACTGTTAATACTTTTTTTGGTGCCTGTTGAGGAGGTGGATTGTAGTGACTTGTTCTCTGATTGTGAACAGTGAGGTAACCCAGTTTTTAGTGTCTTTTAAGAGATTTTTAATATCTTTTAGGAAGAAAAATGCATGCTGTTTGACTGTAGAACTTTGCCTGGGTTTACTGACAGTGTGACTAGAGATGATTTCATATGCTCCCTTTGTTTGCAAAACAAAGTAAAGTTCAGAAGAGCTTTTTATTGTAGAGCACTTGAAGTTGCTTTGACCTTGTAAAATGTTGTGGTAGCCAGAGAATTTGCCTCCAATGTTTTTGTTTTTTTTTTAGTTTGCACATGTTTTTGTTTAGTGAAATGAACGCATATGTCAGAAAGTCTGGTTATATCTTTATTTCTTAAATAGTAACCTTGCTCACAAAAAGCTATCACTTTGTTTGGAAAAAAAAAATATCATCGAAGCAAAAACCCACAAAACAACTCTGAGGAGAATTACTGCCTGTGGGTTAATTAAAATACTTCATTGGAAATTCAGAGTGTGCTCTGAACAGCTCCTTGTCTCTAGCTGTGGTCTGCCTTAGAGCTGTCTCACATTTCTAAACACAAATTAACATTCAGAAAAAGGCAAAGCACCCCTCAAGTAAATATCACCCATTTGGAATTGTATTGAGGAGATTTGGGTGCATCAATGCAATGAATGCCAGTGCTGACGCTGGGTCAAAATAGAGGTGAGTGCATGTAGGGATGGATTAGGATGGATATTGGGAACAATTTCTTTCCTCTAAGAGTGGGCAGGTGTTGGAACAGGCTGCCTAGGAAGGTGGTGCAGTCACCATCCCTGGAGGTGTTCAAGAATCGTGTGGACATGACACATCAGGACACAGGTTAATCACCATGGTGGTGCTGGTTTGACAACTGATGATCTTAGAGGTCTTTTCCAACCTCTGACTGTATGATTCTGTCTTCCAAGAGTCACAGTTTTAACTCAGCTTTGCTGCACCTTGAACTTTTCCCTGCAGTGAGTCGCTGGTGAGGTGGAGGCAGCAGCTTTTCGGGTGCTGCTTTCAGTGTCTGTGAAGCTTTGGGGGAAAAAAAACCAACCCTGATCAGATTTAGTTTGGATGCAGTCCTGTGTGACCTGCCCTGGCTGATCCTGCTTTGGCAGGGAGTTGGACTTGATGATCTCCAGAGGTCCCTTCCAACACCAGCCATTCTGTGAGTCTATGATTATCTGAGTTGTGCAAGCGTAAAGCCTGCCTGCGTAATCCCTGGAGAATCTGTGGCCTCTAGTGAATAAAATGAGATCTGAAATACTGAACTGATGGCCATGGGAGCATTGCTTTTATTTCTTTGATCAAGGTCTGCTCTTGCTTCTAGGTATTGTAACCATTTGGAAAATAGCCTTTTTCTAATCAAACCCAGAGCAGTGCTTTTTCATCTCCATCCTCACAGCTTTCTCTTCCCAATCCTATGAATAGATAATCAATGGCAGAGGCTCAGTGTTAGCTCTGGCTGACCCTCCCTTGTTTTCTGATGCTACAAATAGATGAAGCTATTGATGATATCTCTGGATTAAGTGAAGACCAAAGCAATAGCTGGCTCTTTGCAGACACAGGGGTAATGCACACACTGATACAGAAACCAATAAGCGTATCCTTGTGGGCTTTTCATCTTGCTGCTTTCCTCAGGCAGGTGCCAGGGCAAGCAACAGCGTGGAAGAAATAGTCCCTTAATAAGTCCTGATCCATGCACTTAGGTGGGACTTGGAGTGATGTGACCTTAGGGTGGTCTTTCTCAATGACCAGATTTAGGTTAGTTCTCAATATCATCCTAAATCATGGACCAGAAACTGGTTTGCAAGAACTGGGCACTGGTTTGCTGGAACTGGATGGCTCTGTTAATTACCTGCTCTCTCAGGTGTGTTTTCAGCTTTCTGACTAATTTCAACCACATTCAACAATAGATGATGGTTTTCATGAAATATGAGACCTCTTTGCAATTAGCCACTGGAGGTTGAGGCTGAAGCTGAGCTTGGTGAAAGAGACACCGGAGAAGCAACACAAGAGGGAGCCATTATGTGTTAAAATACTGGAAATTAGCTCAGTAATTCCCAGCGCTCTGAAAACAGCTTCTTCTCTGTGCGCTTGCACAGGAGGGGCCACCCCACTTTTGAGCCAGGGCTTAGAAGCAGAGGGATGGGGAGGGGCTTTGCTTCTCTTGAAAGTCCCTAGAGAAGAACATTTGAGGCTGCTGTCCCCAGATCTAGTAGCTGTAGCTGCTTGGTTGGGATAGGTTTGGGTTTCCAGCCCTGCAAACATCAAGGAGTGATGAAGAAGTTTGAAGGATGGCTGGAGGCCAAGTCTAAACCCTTGTGCTCCTGACTTATGAATCTTATAGGGGAGATTTGGCATGTTGGCAGCAATAGCTGCAGAAATATGGATTTTTTTTTTTTTTAATTTTTTTTTTAAGGCATATAAGGACCGGGTCCTTTTTTTAAATTTTTTTATTCTTTTATCTCTTTTCCAAGGCATAGGTACCTATGCCAGGTGCCTCTGTCCCCTGCAGCACCCCCAGCACAGGTCCTCACCTCCTGTTCAATTGTAAAATTGAATTATTTTCTACTTTATCTCTGAAAGCAAAACTGTGTTATCATTTTTGGCTTGCATTTACAGACTATAACCATTTCCATTCTTCTGCAGGATACAATGCAGCAAACCTTAATCAGAGATCTGTACAGCTTGGATTTATGGTGCCTCTCAGCCCTTAAGGGTTTCCTATTAATTAAGATTTTCAGGTTTCACTCTTGCAGTTTATTGCTCATTTTAGCACCTTCTCTTGTCCAGCTGCTATGTAATTTTTGTGCACTCTGAAGACCTCAGTCCTCACCAGGATCACAGAGCTTTGTCAGCCTGTGACGAGGGCATGTATCTGAGTGCCACTGAGGTGAAGCTCTTGGCCCAGGTGGAAGCTTGGGGCAATGGGTGGCATTCAAGGGAGGCTGCAAATAGCTGTGGCAGTCTTGCTGTCTGAATTCAAATGGAAAGTTGTGCTTGGCCTCACTTTATTCATGTGTCCTGTCATAGATTCATAGAATTGTTGAGGTTGGAAAAAAGATTTCAGATCAAGTCCATCCACTCATCTTCAGCTGACAATCCAACCACTACTGCTAAGATGCTGCCACGAAACCACATCTCTCAGGACCACATCCAGGTGTCTTTTAAAAACCTCCAGGTGTGGTGACACCAGCATGGTGACACCCTAGGCAGACTATTGCAATGCCTGATAACCCTCTCTGTGAGGAGTTTTATCCTAATGTCCGACCTGAACCTGCCTTGGCACAACTTGAGGCCATTTCCTCTTGTCACTTGTTGCATGTGAGAACAGACTGATGCCAGCCTGGCTCCAGCCTCCTTTCAGGAAGTTGTGGAGAGCAATGAGGTCTCCTACAGACTAAACAACCCCAGTTCACTCAGCTGTTCCTCACAAAACTTAATTTCAAGGTCCTTCACCAGCTTAATTGCCCTTTTCTGGACCTGTTTCAGCACCTCAATGTCCTCCTTGTAGCAAGCAGCCTGAAACTGAACCCAGTATTTGAGATGCGTCTTCACCAGTGCCAAGTAGAGGGGGACAATCACCTCTCTAGACCTGCTGGCCACAGTGTTACTGAGAAACGCCAAGATGCCATTGGCCTTCTGGACACATGCTGGCTCATACTCCTCTGGCCATCAATGAATAGGCATTAGAACCTTCCCTTCAGCCCAATTTCAATTCTTCATGACACTGAAGATGTTGCTTTGTGTCCTCTGAAAATAAAGATATCGTCTTTAGGTGTTTGTTTGTTGGTTTGGTTTGTTTTTATGAGGAGATCATCTACCCATGAGGGAGATGTCATCTACTTGATTCATGTTTGAGAAATGTGGGCTACAGAGAAACATTCCTTTCATCACACTTCAGTTATTTATTTAGAAAATGGAAATAGGAAGAAAAAAAAAAAAAAGTGTTTATGGATTCTGTATTCCTAATACTTTTTCTGGACAGAAATAGAGATGCCAGATCCTCTGAGAACTGTGTGGAATGTGTTTCTCTGAGGCTGGCGTGGGGGTACCAGAAGGAGATGTGTGTGACACTACCTGCATTGGTTCCTCCTCACTGCTCTCCTGCTGTGGGAATTGCTGCAAGTGCCTGCAGCTTCCTTGCAGCAAAAGATGGGCTTGTTTCAAAGCTTACCAGGTTCTGGGACCTCCATAGTTATCCAGTAACACGGTTTTCCTTTCCGTGCTTCACCTTCCAGTGAGCACTCTGGATGACACCACCTGATCTTCTTTAATACCTGATTTCTTTCAGAGGTCAGAAAGGGCAGCTGTAAATTACTGTAGCCCCTTATTCACTGTCTACATGAAAGGAATACTTTTGATTCTGAAATAATGATGGCAGAACAGCAGAATTTCCTGAAGATTTCTTTTGAAGTGAACTAGATCCTGCTGATCTTGCTTTCTTTCAATAAAACCTTTCTGTTGTCTCTGGCATCTGTAAAACCATCTGCTCTAGTGGGAATGTGCCACCAACAGACGTGGGCAGCTGTTGGGCCAGGCTAGGGGGATGCTGTAGCTTTTAATTGTGGCTGGTTGTACCAGAGAAAGCCTCACATCCCTGGGGGGGAAATTAGGAGGAAAAGTCTCTCTAAGGAAACTGTTGAAAGTTTGTTACCTGGAAACACTGCAGCATTTTCTTTATAAATTTTACTCCAGCTTCTGTGCTGGGAGATGCTTGTCTTGGTCCACACAGATCTTTGGAATCCATATGAGTCTGAACTACTGGGTTTATGTGAGCAGACATTTAATTGAACTGTGTCTTTTTCTTCTTGTTAATGTTCTGTTTGTGAGCAACAGGAAAAAGCACTGAGGTGTCCAGCCAACTTGGACAGTGTCACTGGTGATATTAGCTACTTCTATTGAGTCTCTTCCTACAATCTCTGCCACTTTTTTCCAAAACCTTGTTATCTTACCTGCAATTTTACCCTTCTTGAAGTTACTATTGGTTTGCTTTTGGGGTCTAAAACAGGTCTTGTAGGAGTGGCTAAGGGAACTGGAGTTGTTCAACCTCTAGGAGGCTGAGGTGGAGACCTTTTGGCCTCCCTGAAAGGAGGTTGGAGTGAGGTGGGGATCAGTCTCTTCTCCTTAGTAACAAAAAATGGGGCAAGAGGAAATAGCCTCAAGTTGCACCAGGGGAGTTTTTGGTTGGCCGTTAGAAGAAACTTCTTCCCCAGAAGGGTTGTCAAGCTCTGGACCAGGCTGTGCAGGGCAGTGGTGAAGTTTCCATCCCTGGAGGAATTGAAATGCTGTGTAAATGTGGTGCTGAGGGTTTAATGCCAGACTTGGTAGAGTTAAGAGAATGGTTGGACTCGACGATCCTACAGGTCTTTTCCAACAGAAATGATTCCGTGATTTGTACAGCTCTCTGAGGGAATTTTGGTGATTTACTGGTGCCCCAAGGCTGAAGCTGGAGGAGGCAGTGGCTGTGTACATGAGCACAAACATGGTGGTGGGTCTCAGTACTCTACCATGGCACCAATTGTGTCCTCCTACTTCTCAGTACATGAGCCTGTGGAGAAGGGTAGAGCGGAGGAGAGTCGAGTTGTTCTGGAGCAATGTACATCCCTGCTGACCTGAGCATCAGAGATGGGAATGGTAATGCTGAAGTGCTGACAGGCATCACCTGTTGAGCCATTGCCTTCGTGCTGCTCTCAGCATCAAACAAACAACTCTTTTATGTGTGAAGCTCGAGGGCTGTGCAAACAGAGCTCAGCCTATCACTGTAAGCACAGCTCAACAACTGCCTGCATGGGGTGAATTTTACAGACTTGCATGTTTGCTGTCTCTGAATTCCACTAAGGAAGAATCAATAACCTATAGATTTTACAGCAGTACAGTATGTCTGCTGTCTGGTCCAAGTAGCCATGATTTGGGTGGAGCCATGATTCCGGTGAGACACTGGCACAGGTTGCCCAGGGAGGTTGTGGCTGCTCCCTCCCTGGAGGTGTTCAAGGCCAGGTTGGACGGGGTCTTGAGTGACCTGTGCTAGTGGGAGGTGTCCCTGCCTATGGCAGGGGGTTGGAACTAGATGATCCTTGAGGTCTCCTTCCAACCTTACCATTCTATGATTCTATGTTCAGGTATTGTACCTCTTACAGGCACTGCACTTCTTTGTGACCCTGTACTTAGCACTGGTGAGGCCATGCCTTGAATCCTGGGTTCAGTTTTGGACCTCTCACTCCAAGGATCTTGAGATGCTGGAGAATGTCCAGAGAAGGGCAACAAAGTTGGTGGAGGGTCTGGAGAACAGATCTGGTGACAAGCAGCTGAGGGAACTGGGGTTGTTTAGTCTGGAGGAAAGGAAGTTGAGAGGAGACCTTGTTGCTCTCCACACCTCCCTGAAAGGAAGTTGGAGACAAGTGAGCATTGGTCTCTTCTTCCTGGTATTAGGTGATAGCAGGAGAAGAAATGGCCTGAAATTGTGCTAGGGGAGCTTTAGGTTGGAGATAAGGAACAAGATTGTTTTTTTTTCCTTGCAAGAGTGGTCAAGGATTGGAACAGGCTGCCCAGGGAGGTGGTGGAATCCCCATCCCTAGAGGTGTTCAAGAAATGTGTGGACACAGTACTTTGGGACATAGTGTAGTGGCCATGATGCTGTTGGGTTGACGGTTGAACTTGATCTTTTACAGCCAGACCAATTCTGTGATTCATTGCTGTCTGTCAGGCTGGGTAGATAGTCACTGAAGTAGTTACCTTTACATTTAGTTTTAATTTAGATCTGCTTTAGTGATCCGTTAGCTTCATGGAGTGATTTAGGAGGCATGATCATTGGTTATTTTGGTAAGAATGTACAGCCAGTGAGCATGGTGTGAGTAAGGCCATTTCTCTATTTCTCTCTCATTTAACATGCTTATATTATAATTTTCCAGGTACTGATTTGGATTTAATACAGTTTAGAAAACAAATACATGTCCAAATTGGTGCCAGATGTGATTCATTTCATTTTGTGCCCTTCAAGATGTTCTTAACAGCTGACGTATGAGCCTGGTGGGAGATTGCCAAAAGAGATACTTTTTGAATCAAATCAAAACCCACAAAAAGTCTTCATGTAAAACCAGGCAGGACTTTTGTTTTTCTCCCCAACATTTAAAAAGGACCCCTAATTACATGTTGTAATGGAAGGAATCTTCTTTTGGCTCTGCATTAAAACAATTAGTGTAAACCTAGAAAGTTCTTCTGCTAGGACGCTTCCATTGCCAGGTATTGCAACACTGAGGTTATGGTGGCTTTAAACTGGAGGGGTGATACTGTGACCATCTCTCCATAGCATGATACAGCACCATGCTTGAATGAGCTGGAAAGAGATGGATCCCTGCTGAAAATCCCATATACAGATTGCAAAAGGAAAAGAAGATAATTAAGAAAGCCCAAGACAGGCTATGAGGTTGTTTTGTAAGCTGTTGACTTTGACTCTTCAGATGCCTTTCATTTGCTTCAGAAAATACTATTGTTGCCTTCACAGCCTGACTTACAGTACTAAGGGAAGAGAAATTCATAGCCTCACATTACAGTTCCATTCCTAGGATTTGTAATTTAGAATGTATTTTTTCTGAGATCTTAAACTTTGACACACAGGGATTGTTCACTGCAAAAACAGATACATGTCTGAAGCTTCACACCTGTTAGGGATACAACAGCCAGCTCATACAGTTTAGGGCATAATTTATGGTGGTGAGGATGCCAGCATTGAATTAGCCAGCAGCATCTCCTCTCTGTCTTCCTATCTCAGGCCCACGGAAAGTCTGACCCATACTGATGCACTATATCCTCATGTGTGCTGTCATGCATAAATGTATATATAAGGTATTCATGTGATACATGTGCCCTGCTGACCTGCCTGAATTTTAAGCAGCAAGTTCAGGGGAGTTTAAAGAATTGTTTGACTTGGAATTCTCCCCAAACTCACTTCTGGCCATATTTGACAGGAGGAGCAATGCCATTTAATGTCTTCATAGCCTGAATCATAAGATTCAGTGTCTTTGGGTAAGCTCCATATTTGAACTTGTAAGGAGTACCAATAATCCTACCCACTCAGATCAGTGTGTCTCCAGGTTCCATCCACCAGATGCAGCTGATTTAACTCTTCTAAGTCTGCCAGTCATCAAAACCTTCAACTGCAGCCTCCTAAAGGCACTTCCCATGGTGTTTTCCAATCTATGTAATGGGAGGTGAATTGGAAGAGGACGACATACTGGTGATGCCCACTCCCTGGGGAAAGAACTTTCCTGGAGACACAGGCAGTAGGGCTTTTTGAGTGGTGACATTCATGGCTGTGATTGTGAAATGAGGAAGGATTTTTAACAGCAGCTTGTGTCATGTGCTACTAGAAGGTGACCTCAAAGCTGCTTCTCATCTGCAGAGGTGCAGATGAGCAATGGTTGTGGACTCTGAAGCCAAGAGATCAGTTTCACTAATAATATCTGCTGATATTATTAACAAAGAAATGTAAAGCAGAGTAGTGTGGAGAAGCTTGCTTTGATGAGGATAGTAGTATGGGAAAGTTTGCCTTGATGTGTGGACTGCTCCCATTTTTTATTTACTACTGCAATCTCTGCAAGGTTTGATGCTGTCTTACAGCAGTTCCGTCATGGTGGAATGATGGAGAACATTGCTGGTGGCATCCTTCCTTAGAAATGGTCATAATCCATCAACCTTCTTATCTCCAAGGCTTCTGCAATTGTAATTTTTCAGCATTTCACTCCTTGAAGGAAATGACATAGCTGCAGTCTTTCCTTTATGACTTGAAAGAGTCCCATCTGTAGATAGTCCTGCCAGGTGTTGTTTTAAATGTGCCATTATCACCATCACGAACTGTGCTGTTTGTGTTTTATCTCAGGTTCTTTCTGCTCTTTGTCACGTTCCTCCCTTGCAGCCTAACTGAGCCACGTGGGAAGTGCAGTACCAGGGAATATGGCAGTAGCCAAATGGGTGGGGGTTTATTACTTTTTTTTTTTTTTCTTAAAGTTCAGGCTTAGCTTCTTTAAAAGGTCTTTTAACCTGAAAGACTGTGGAGACCTTCTCCACAGACCTGGTATGAAAATGTAATTTTTTGGTAAGACTAAATGAATAGAAGCAAAGGAGCTGTTTTGACCCTTGACTAACTCCAAGAAAGCAGGGCTGCCATAACTTGCCACAGAGCTCACAAGAAAAAAGATCCTGAGAAAGCCTTGCAGAGAAGGGTTGGTTGTCTATTAGCAGGATGGGACATGCCTGGTTTTCTTGGTGGACTGCATGGCTTGTAAACCTCTGCTGTTGGCTTCTCACAGAGCTTCAAATTCTTGGTTTCCTGAAATGGTTTCCTCCAGCAGGTCAAGGGAGGTTCTCCTTCCCCTCTACTCTGCCCTAGTGAGGCCACATCTGCAGGATTGTGTCCAGTTCTGAGCTCTCTAGTTTGAGAGACAAAAAACTACTGCAGAGAGCCCATCTATAAAGATGCCAAGGGGGCCTGGGGCTGTTTAGCCTGGCAGCTTGAGAGGGAGTCTTCTCAGTGCTCAGCAACTGCTAAAGGGTGGCAGGCTAGAGGATGGGGCCAGACTCTTCTCAGTGGCGCCCAGTAATAGGACAAGGATCAACAGGCACAAACTGGAACCCAGAAGGTTCCATCTGATTGGGAGGAGAAACTTTCTTGGTGTAAGGGTGCTGGAGTGCTGGAGCAGGCTGTCCAGAGAGATTGTGGAGTGTTCTTCTCTGCTTTAGCAGGGGGGTTGGACTGGGTTCTCTATAGAGGTCCCTCCCAACCCCGACTATGCTGGGGTTCTATGAATATATGGAGGGAACAGCAAGAGACTCTGTTGGAAGAGAATTAATGAACTGGAAGCCAAAAGCACTAAATAAGATTTTAAACCCCATGAATTAAAGGTGAGCCAGGGAGCAGTTTTGGCTCTTCATGTGTTGTGGGAAACAATGGTCAAAATTCTATGAGCATCAGAAAAAAACATTACTCTACTGGTGTCTGGTGGTTTGCTCAGGGCCTTGGCATATGTTGTGCTTTCCACACGGATGCAGGAGGTAAGAAATGGTGGGCACAGTGATTTGCAAAGAACCAACTGTTTGAAACCACATTCTTCTAGTTCCTCTATATCTCATAGATGAGTAGAGAGAGACGTGATGCTGAGGAACGTGGCTTGGCACCAGACTTAGAGTGGTTGGACTGATGATGTTGAAGGTCTTTTCCAACCAAAATAATTCTGTGACTCCATCTAACACAAACTTCTCAGTCTGCATACACTGAGTCAGTGTTGACCTTCTGTACCCCATAACAGGAATCCAGATAGACAATTTTCCTCAATTTAATTTTGAAAGAGCAACAGGGTTTCATTGTTGGTACAAACCTGCTCATGGGTGCCACCATCACATTTTGTGTCTGGGTCACTTGCAGTATCTCTGAAACATGAATCAGGCCAGCAGACCATTGGCTGGTATCTTTGGGATGACAGAATGCAGCCTTATGTTAGATAGCAGTGTAATTTTTTCACAGCTCAAAATAAATTTATCTGCCAGCCATAGATACATTTCCTGGTTGACTGACTGCAACCCAAAACATTTGGTGATATTACAAACCCTGGCATGTGAAGCATAAAATGTTAGGATATTAGTTTTAAAAGTTTTTGGATGTTTGGCTGCTACTGTATATCCTGGTTTGAGCTAGACCAGAGTTAATTCTGGTCAGGGATGTCATGTCTCAGCTCAGTCTCTGCTCAGTGAGGCACTTTCTGCAGCTCAGGGCAGGTTTGCAATGATAATGCTGGTGGGGAGAGTTCCTGCCAAGGGCTGGAGTGCAGGAAGGCTCTGGTTTAGGGTCTTGCTTAGACTTGCTGTAGTGAAAGATTTGACTTAGATGATCTTCAAAGGTCTCTTCTAACCCCCACCATGCTGGGATTCTGTGATTACAGAATTGTTTGGTTTGGAGGGACCTTAAAGGTCACCTAGTTCCATCACCCCTTGTCATGGGTAGGAACATCTCCTACTAGAACCAAGTTTGTATTTTACATGGGTGGCAAATGAAATATGGAAAATACATTTATTTCTTTGTTTGTTTGGTTATGTATGTATTATTTATTCGTTGGCTGCAGGAAAAGAATAGATGCAGAAATAAATAAGCACAGATCTTGATTTCTCCTCTTTTCTGTGCTGCTGCTGAAGGCGAAGTCCTGCAAACTCATTGATAGCCCCCTGTTGTGAACCTGGGGTGAGCAGAGTGATTAAGTGTTGGCACATGCTGGTTGGGGAGGTAGTGGAGTCACCATCCCTGGAGATGTTAAAAAAATGCAGACATGGCAATTCAGGGCATAGTTAAGTGGCCATGGTGATGTTGGGTTGATGATGATGAGTGTTGGGGTGATGACTTGATGATCTTAGGGATTTTTTTTTTTTCCCCCAACCTTAATGATTCTATGAGTGGGAGTAATTCTCTGCAGAAAGGGCAATTCATGAGACACAAATGCAGTCACCCTGTAACTGCAGCATAAAAATGTTCCCTTTAATTTGCTTTTGCTTTTAGGGTGATAAAGACCCATCAGACTTCTGGTGCCGTTACGATGTGCTTGTTTGTGGTGTTGAGGTATTCAAGTCTACAGGAAGCTGCTGGGATGTACAAGTTATTTTCATCTGCCCTGTGGTTTGCCTAAATTTTTAATTAAAACTTGAACACTGAATCCCTTTTTTTCCTTTTTCTTACATTTCAAATGATTTAACAGAATCCTGTGGTGCTGCTGCCTCAGTTTGTTCATCACGAAACCATGCAGCATGTGAGAAGGACCTGACATGACCTGAGGGCCTGACCCTGCTTCTCATAAATGGTGTTAAATTCCTTGGCTTACCTTATAGAGCAGAAACTTCCACTCATTTGCTGTGGCTCTTGTATTTTATGTGGAGGTGAAAACAGGGAGAAAAGTATTTTAAGCAGGACCATGTATAAACTGATTTGACTCTTATTAACACAGTCCCTTTGCACGCTTGCAGGGGCCTTTACAATGATGCCAAAATGATTGCAAAAGGCTTTTGCTGGAGAAATAGGTCTGTTATCCACAAGTCTTGTTATCCTGTGGAACCTGCTATGTTGGAAGGACTTCCTTAAATGAAATTTAATTACATCCCTCCTTAAGAGCTCTCAGTATCCAGACCTTTGCTCTTATTGCAGTGCCCACACAACTGCTCTGCAATGCCCAGCATATAGGGGGGGGTGAATGGCTCATACTTTGAGCTGCAGGTTAAGCTCCATCTGGCTGCTGACAGAATCACTTTGGGTACCCAGTGGCTGGGAGTGTGAGAAAAGAGCAGGAATTCTTCCTTCAGAGCCCTCGACAAATAGCATTTGTGTCAATAAAACTATGTTAAACCAGACTTAGTGTTATCAAAGTGCCTCTCTGAGTGAAGAGAAGCTAAATCTGTGCAGCGTTGTAACATCCTTCCCTGCTGCAATATTGAATTGTAATCTCCAGGCTGTAATAAACCTCAGAGCTTTATCCTCTTCGCTGCTTTGGGTTTCAGTTGTGGTCTGTGCTGTTTGGACATAGCGAGGTGGGATTTCAAGGATTTCATAGAATCATTGAATTGCCTTGGTAGGAAAAGACCTTTAAGATCATGGAGTCCAACTCTGCTAAGCCTGATGCTAAGCCATGTCCCTGTACACCACATCTCTGCATCTTTTAAACATTTCCAGGGGATGGGGATTCAACAGCTTCCCCAGAGAGCCTGTTCCAGTGTTCAAGAACCCTTTCAGTGAAGAAGTTTCTTCTAATGTCCAAACTAATCCTCCCCTGATGCAACTTGAGGCCATTTCTTCTCCTCCTATTACTTTTTCTTTTGGAGAAGAGACCTACACCCACCTGGGTCCAACCTCCTTTCACTGAGCTGTAGAGAGCAATGAGGTCTCCCCTCAGCTTGCTTTTCTCTAGGCTGAACAACCCCAGTTCCCTCAGCTTTTCCTCATGTTTCTGGGACTGAGGGCTGGCTGTAAATCGTTAGTAAGCCCAAGCCCTTGTGACACTTTGTGGTTGCTGTGAGCACAGGGACATGGAGTTTTCAGCTCATCAGGTGGCAGCACCCTGGGAACCAAGGAGTACATTACTTGTAACTGTCACTCGTGAAGTAAATGCTGTGTCGTGAACATGGAGCAGAGAATGAAATGAGATTTCCTGGTGTATGAAACAAATTCACCCCTGTAGTTGGGGCTCTCTGTTCTAGTGCTGTTTTAGCAGGAAGATGTTAAGATGGTGAATATGTTCTGAAGGTTGTGCTGTCAAGGGCTTAAACTCTTTCTTTTAGAAGAGTCTGTTGATGTGCTTTCCTTCAGAGAATCATAGAATGATTTGGGTTGGAAGGGACCTTAAAGATTGTCAAGTTCCACCTTCCCTTTCACTAGACCATGTTACCCAAGGTTTTGTCCAGCCTGATCTTGAACACCTCCAGAGAAGCAGCATCCACAGCCTCCTTAGGCAAGCTGTTCCAGTGTCTCA